>JAGFPH010004754.1:7869-19359 GCA_018207615.1 Philaenus spumarius
TTACTAAAATAGACCAGTTTGGGGAAAATAGTAAGTAAAGATGCAATGAATAATGTCTATAAGGAAAACTGCATTGCCCATATTAGTTCCAACGAAAGTAACATTTATTTTCCCTTAATAAATAAACGGTACCAGAAACTGGCACATATTTTCTCAGAAACATATTTAAATTACTAAACAGATTCACTGTGACTTCATAATTGTATTAAAGTAGGAGAGGGGATACTTCAAAGTAGGAGAGTAACTAATAAATATTATTATTATTAGCTATAGAGAGAAAACTATTCGAACGACTTCGAACAAATTTTCACCAAACATGTAAATTAGGCGTGTACAGATTCACGAAAAAAGGTTTTGAAAATATTTGAAAAACAACCCCCTTTTTGGCCAAAAACCCCCAAAAATCAGTTATTATTATTATTAGCTAAACGAGAATTTTTAGAAAGATACGGTTTTTTGCATATGGTAGGATACATTAAAGGCTACAAATAAGCCAAATTTAATCAAAATCGTTAGAGGCGTTTTTTTTATAAAAAAAATAATAACTCATTTTTTGGGGTTTTTGGCCAAAAAAGTGGTTTTTTCAAAAATTTTCAAAACCATTTTTCATGCATTTATACAGGCCTAATTGACATGTTTGGTGCAAATTTGTTCGAAATCGATCGAATAGTTTGCTCTCTTGCTTTGTATAAATATAGAAATACAGTCAGATGTTTTGTAAAAACCACTTTTTTGGACTCAGGGGGTCCCAAAATGGATATTTTCACAAATATCTCAACATCGATTTTTTATGCGATCACTATATTTTCTCTACGCTATAGTATAGTGAGAAAGTAAAAGTACAGTAAATTAAAAAAAAACAAATACTATATTCAACAACTAATACAATTAAATGTCAAACTATTTAAAAATTAAATAACTCTATTTTTAAATACAAAACCACTGTATACAGTACAACCACATGCGGTGGCACACCCACGAGAGATCGGGAACACTAACGTAAGGAGTGAAAACCGAAACAGAACAGTAGCAGATTGCAGAGCATCGCATAATGCAAACTGGAAGTGTAACAGATGCCAAGAACAGCTAGGCTAGGCTACAACACATACCAAATTTAGAGAACGGGAAAGGTGCATTTCCACTGGTCCACAAAGATCTGTGAGAACAGATAGTGAGATCAGCTGATTGAACAAGTGGGGAAATATGTCAAGTTAGCATATTGTTCTCAAAAAGTGTGTTCATTAAGGCCCACGTTGGAGTTTCGAATGTCATGCAAACATTGATTGAGTTTTTACATTCTCAAAATTCCGAAAAAAAGGGAAGGGAATCCCCAAACTGATCGTGCAGAGTATAATTTTAAGGTTCTGTAATGCTGAGACAAATGATATTTTCTAACTACTTGATAGAATAAACTTTGAACACAAAATCTCACAACTAATACGTTTATTAAATCAAACGCGTTACAACGACAAAGTCGCCATCTTCAGTGATGGCATAAACTAACAGTGTTTCATGTCCCGTGTTTATACATAATTCAAAGGGGCGTGGCATAGACTACGTTTCATTAGAAGGGCGTTACCAATTTCCTTGCGTTATTATACCTAGTCTAACATTACCTATATAACTAAACTAGGGAGACAACTGCGTGCTCCGCACGCCAACCCCCAATGGAACCTTCCAAAAATATATAATATGTTTTATTTATAATAAAAGTGTTATGTAGGATTAATAATAACCTCAAAATTAAGATGGTAAATAATGTTAAATGTTCAAATTAAATTATTTCTTACATTTTATAAAAGCAGTTATAATAATGGCTAAAAGAACCAGCAAGGCTCAGGTCTACACTTTAAAACCCTAACCTAAAAGCTAGAAATACAAAAATAATTTATTGGAGCAAACAGCTATATTATCTGTTATTTTAGTCAATTGGTTGCTATGGTAATAAATGTAAATACATGTGTTGGTTTATCTAGGCCTAACCTAAGAATTTTTTCAGACTAAATTTACAAATATTGGAATTAAAAAAGGTTTTTATCGAAATTAATTATAGCCTATGTTACTCAGGGATAGTGTAGCTTTTTATTAGTAAAACTATTTTTTCAATCGGTTCTGTAGTGCCAGAGATTATCCCCTACATACAAACAAACAAAAAAACCAACTTTACCTCTTTACAATGCCTTGGCCATGACATTAAAACCTGCAACACTCCGAAATTCGGTTGGCATCTTTAAATTAAGGCTCGGCTCTCTACATTCAAAACTACGATATTGGGTACCAATTTCAATGTTAAATAACCAAAACATACCTTCACTATTAAGCATATATTTGTGCTGTTTTTGTTAAAAAACGAAAGCTGTATTTTTTTTTCTTGAAGTAAAATAGATTGTGGATGTTGATTGCTAAGAATTTTTGCAATATCTCTTTTTGCAACTGAGAAAAAAATTAATAAAGTTTACTATTTTTTACTATTTATATTATACGTTTATGAAAACAATAAAACGGTTTCTGAAAATGCATTCGGCAATCAACATCCCCATATGACAGTACTTCAAAATGAAACCAAATTTTTAAATTTATTCCACGAATTAACGGAAAAAATGACTTATTCTGTAGCATTGCTCTTATGGGAATCAGATTCAATATGGCGGGCAGGGAAGCGCCCTATTTTCCATCAGCATTTTTCATTTACAAAAATCTTGAACATTGTGTGAAACTCAACCCACATTGTCATTTAACATTTTTAGAAGCTTGGACAAGTCTACAGTTTTTGGTAGACCCGACACCGAACACTTCAAAAATTGTTGTTTAATATCTCAATGACAGACTTACTGGGAAACTTTTCAAAACAAATCTTTATGTAGATCAGTCTTAACAAGATACCGTGGAACCATCACGTCAATACCTTTATACATTAATTCTCGAGTACTGAAATATTGCTCGGATTAAAATGGAATTCATTACATTAAAAGCTTTCGTGTGTTTTAACTTTTCAAAGAGAGCTAAAGCGCATTTGTACAGGCACAAAGGGCTTAATTTGGTGAAAAGTATCAAAGCGCTGATTGGACGTGTTTTATTTAGTGTAGGTGATTAAATATGGCGTACGTGTTCACTTGTCTGTCAGTCGGTCGAGTAGATTTTCAAGATCGGATAAAAATATCTGAATGAAATATTCTGCGTTTCAAACATTAATTGCGGGCCAAAATATTCACGTAATAATGTCGAGAGGGCTTCGTACACTGCTCGCTCTGCTCACCCTGTATACAACAAGCTTGCTTTACTGGATTGAACAATTATAAAATTTATAAAGTGCTTCTCAATATTAATTGAAATAAACGATACCAGAAACTGGCACACACTTCTTCACAACCATATTTAAATTATCAACACGTTCACTGCTAAGGACGCACATGTGAGCTTGACACTGAACACTATGAGAAACGGCCGACGCACAGTGCCTTGCACGCCAACCCTCGTATTGGGAGTATTTTCAATACACAGTGCATTGCGTGCTTCGCACGCCCACCCCCGTATGTAACCACAACTGTGACTTCATAATTGTATTAAAATAGGAGAGTAAGTAATTCAAATTATTATTATTAGCTAAAGAGGAAACTATTCAATCGATTTCGAACCAAATATGTCAACTAGGCCTATATGGACGCACGAAAAAGGGTTTTGACGAACTTTGAAAAACAACCACCTTTTCGGCCAAATCCCAACAATCAGATGTTATTATTATTAATTAAACGAGAATGTTTTGAAAGATGCGGTTTTTTGCATAATGGTATTGTACGTTTAGGGCTACAAATAAGGCAAATTTTTATCAAAATCGTTAAATCGTTTTTTTTTTATAAAAACATAATAACTGATTTTTTGGACGTGTTTTGGCCAAAAAGAGGGTTGTTTTTCAAAAAAAAATTTCTTGCGTCTATACGGGCCTAGTTGACATGTTTGGTGCAAATTTGTTTGAAATCGATCGAATAGTTTTATCTCTAGCTTTGTATACATACAGATGTACAGACATACAGACAGACATTAATTTTGTAAAAAACACTTTTTCGGACTCCGTGGGTTCCAAAATGGATATTTCCACAAAAATCTCAACATCGATTTTTTTTGTGGGAACACTATACTTTCTCTACACTATAGTATAGTGAGAAATTAAAATCTGTAATGGCATTAGACAAAGAAGACGTAAAGAAATCAGCAAACATGATAAGCAATGCACAATGCCATCAGAGAACTCGTGGATCGGATTCATGGGAGAAAATTGGAAATTCTTTCAGCAAAAGTTTGAAATACATTTAAAACAGCAAATAAGCATAAAAATGAACCGAGTGATGATCAAGTGGCATTACTTTGGAATATAATAGGAGATAGGGCTCTTCAAGTGTATAACAATTTTGTGTTTAATGACGTAAAGGAAAAAAATGATATTAATTTATGAATAAATTCCCTGACTATTTTTTACCAGAACGTAATGCAACGTATGAAAGATATTTGGGTTTTCTAAGAGAACAAAACGTGAATGAATCAATAGAGTCAATATGTAACAGACCTAAGAGACTTAAGTTCGACATGCGAATTTTTCCAATCAACTGACAGTTTAATCAAAGGTAAAATAGTTTGAGGCATTCAAGATAGGTGCATAAAAGATAGTTTATTAAGAATAAAAGCCTTAGAAATATGTAGGACTTGCAGAGCGATCCAAGTCACTTGGCAAACTAAACATGAATAAGTATACTCTATTGTTATTGAAGATTCTGTTTTCAAGGAAAAGACGATTGATATTTGGGGAGCAGTATTTGTAGTCAGTTTTTCCCGTTGCATTGTGTATAATATAAGTTTTAGACTAAGGTTTATTGTAGATATCACGCGGTGTAGAAATAAAATACATAGGCAGATCTTTAGGATAAAATAGATTTGCATATACAGGGTGTTTCAGTAAAGCGTAGTGGGCTATGCAGATTCAGATTCTACATGCAAAAATAAGTCGAAAATGTAGAATAACATTTTTTCGATTTCGGCTTAGTTTAGCCGTAATCCGACATTTTGTTTTTTTACAAAAACTCACTGTAACTCTGGAAATAGATAAGATATCGACTTCAAATTTGGAATAAGCATTTTATATGTTACGATTAACAAGTGTACCAAACACAAACGATTTATTTTTATAATTTTCAAAATGGCGGCCGTTACAAATTTTGATCGTGGAATATCTTGAAAACCGTTAACTTTACAAAAAATGTACAAGAAACAAAATATTTTTCTTTTTTAACGACAGACAAAATGCTTTTTTTGTAGTTTCAGTAGGTCAAAGGATAACCAAGTTATCGACAAAAAACATAATTTCTTGGTAATTGTCTACAAGCGAATTACGGCTAAACTAAGCCGATACCGAAAAAGTGTTATACTATATTTTCGTCTTATTTTTGCATGTAGAATCTGATAGCCTACTAGAAAAATAACTACACAAATTATTTTAGGCTAATTTTGGTTGTTGTAGACAATTACCAAGAAATTATGTTTTTTGTTGATAACTCGGTTATCCTTTGACCTACTGAAACTACAAAAAAAGCATTTTGTCTGTCGTTAAAAAAGGAAAATATTTTGTTTCTTGTACATTTTTTGTAAAGTTAACGGTTTTCAAGATATTCCACGTTAAAAATTTGTAACGGCCACCATTTTGAAAATTATAAAAATAAATTCTTTGTGTTTGGTACACTTATTAACCGTAACATATAAAATGTTTATTCCAAATTTGAACTCGATATCTTATCTATTTCCAGAGTCACATTGAGTTTTTGTAAAGAAACAAAATGGCGGATTACGGCTAAACTAAGCCGAAATCGAAAAAAATGTTATTTTACATTTTCGACTTATTTTTTGCATGTAGAATCTTAATCTGCATAGCCCGCTACGCTTTACTGAATCACCCTGTATATACTAGTGGGCCTGGAAAAGCTTCGCTATTGCTTGATTTAATTTTAAGACTGGTTATCTCATCCCTTTGACTTAAGTAATCGAATTGGAAATGTGTTTTATATCAATTAAGAATAATATAAAATATGTTTAGGAAATTATTGCAATTTATTTTTATTTTAGTTTGTGATGACCATATATTCTAAAAAATCCTAGTACTAATATGCGTAAATTGTGAAATTTTAATAAAATTAGTCGAGTAGTTTTTGACAATATAGAAAAAGTAAGTGGATTATTATTCAACTTTAAGGATAGTTATTCCATTACACCCCTTTGACTTAATTAATCAAATTGTTAATATTTTTGTATGTCCCTTAAAAATAATATAACATACTTTCATCTTTATAGTTCGTAGGAAGTTAGGTTAATTTACATTTATTGTATAGGGGCAGCAAGCCTATTTCAACCACTTAGACTGAATTAATTGTTATGTCTAAACACTCCTGGCAATGATATCTATAAAGTGTGAATTTTTAGCGAAATCTGTAGAATAGTTTTTGAGTCTATAGAGGACAAAGAAATAAACGTTGATTTTTTATACACAGGGTGTTCAGAAAGTCCCTTTAACCCCCTGCATTATGTTTTTTATTGAAAATAACCTAACAAAACTTTGTATATATCTTGAGTTGCATAACAGGAGATATTTTTTAACACGTCTGAACCTTTATGATTTTGGGGGCTTGAGAGGGGTAACAAATTTCAAATAAAAAGGTAGGTCATGTAATACTTCATTAAAGAGCTTATTAAAAGAGAAACATAATGGCGCAAACTAGTGCTTAGTATCTTATTTCGTTTCAAAGTAAGGGACATTTAAAGTTCTGGAAAATGATACTGTTATCATAACATAAAAACAGGTTTTTAATTTGTTAATATTAGGAACTGGGGGAAACCCCTGCGTGCTTCGCACGCCAACTTCGTAGGAACCTTCTATACACATAATCAAGTTATGTTTTCTTTATAATAAATATGTAGGATTAATAATAACCAAAAAGCTAAGATGGTAAATAATGTTAAATGTACAACTAAAATTATTTCGTATGTTTTATAACAGCAATTATAATAAAGCTTAAAAGAACCAGCAAGGATCAGGTCTACACTTTAATAAAAACCTAACCTAAAAGTTAGAAATACAAATAATTGCTTGAAAGTTTGAATTCAGCTGTTAATAAAAATATTTGGAACAAACAGAGTGTTGTTTTATCTGTTATTTTATTCAATTGGTTGCTATGGTATTGAATGTGTTGGTTCATCAGTATAGGCCTAACTTAATATTTTTTCCCGGCTAAATTTACAAATATTGAAATAAAAAATATTTTTATCAAAGTGAATTCTATCCTATGTTAATCAAGGATAGTGTAGCTTTTTATTAGTAAAACTATTTTTTCAATCGATTGAGTAGTTCCAGAGATTACCCCTTACATACATACAAACAAAAAAACAAATTTTACCTTTTTATAATATTAGTATAGATATAAATTATATAGATATAGATAAGTATCTCGTGCTATATAATCCGTATATACTATGAATTATATAGATATTATAATTTGGTAAATTATATAGATATAGATAAGTAGGTTGTATGTTATTTTCCAGAACTTTGATTGTAAATTACTTTTAAGTGAAGCAAGATACTAAGCTCTAATTTGCGTCATTGTGTTTCTCTTTTAAGGGTCTGCTGTAGTAGCGGCCATCTTGAATTTTTATCCCATAAGAGCAATGTTAAATTTCAAACCATTTATTTCATTTATTTTTAATCATAAAATTGTTTGCAAGGTCTCATTTTAAGCACAATTGCAATACGAATCCGTTTTGCATTTTAGATTAAAAAAAATGCTTTTCTTTTTTTATGTTATTGACATTTTGTAAGTACAAAGTTTGAATTTTTTTCCTAACACAATTCAAAATTAATAATGAATAGTAATTTTCAAGCCGGATCCGAAATTTTATAAAGAATATTCAGTTTTTTTTTCAGCACTCAATTACAAAAGATGGATTTATAAAATGGTTTGAAATGAGGCAATGCCAAAAAAAGCGCTCAGCTGCAAGAAATTGCACTGTTTAGATACGGTTATAGAGAGAAGCGCTTGCGTTTCCGGTTGCTTTTTCGTTTACTGGAGTAGACCCAGAATACGATTTTCAACTGTGTATTGCATGATCTAGCTTTATATTTTAAATTGTTAACACCCCTTACTCCCACAAGCCCCCCAATATCATAGAGGGTCAGATATATCAAAAAAGTTTTCCTGTTATGCAACACAAGATATAAACAAAGTTTTGTTAACTTATTTTCAGCAACAAAAATAACGATCGTGGTTAAAGGGACTTATGAACACTCTGTATTTCGTGAGGCGTGTAATAAATTGTAGCATCAAGAAAACCTTAAACTGAAACACGGCCCCACCTATTGAATACTTACAAAATATAGATAAACAATCTTTGAGTACGGTGCTTGATATTTAATGTAAGCATCATTACTTCAATACCTCCCCGTGCTTTAAGTGGGTAAAAATTGAAAAAAAATGTATATGAAAATGTTCAGTTATCTAGCTATACAGATAATTTCACCAACAATGTGAAATTACAGTAATCGGTAAGGGGCATATTACACTGTCAAAGTTATTTGTCAAATAATTGGTCAATGTTTTGTCAAAGAGCTTTGATGAAATCTTGTATTTGTCAATGAATACATGCTACACCTGTCCAATTTCTTTGATCAACTTTGATATTAAATTAAATATATCTTGGGGTTATGTTTCGATAGTATTTATATTATTTTATTGACTATTTTTACAAAATTACAGTTGAAAGATCGTAATTCATATAATAACGGGTTATTATTTCAAAAACTAATCTTAAAAAAACTTGTAAATACATTTTTACAATAAAGTAAACATAAGTTTTACAAAAAAACATAAACTTAGGCTATACTGCCATTACAGACTGCAAAACATTATTTGTAATTTCTTCTGAAAGTTTTGCCTTAGATCGCGATTTTTGTAGGCATTCGTGTGAATGTTCTACAAACAATATTTTTTTCATAATGTAAAATTAAAGTTTTCATAGCTTTAACACTCCACGTGAATTTTTCCATCGTATTAAAAATATAAAAATAAAGGAACAGAAAGAATATAATGAAAACAGAAAAAACGTATATTATTTTGAGGTTAGGAGGTTACCTAAAAAATGCGTACTATAATATTTTAGTACTTTATTCTTATTCTTTAAAAAAAAAAATCTTTTTCAAAGTTTACAACATGTCAAAGCTTCATCAAAGTTTGATCAAAGTCTGATGAACAAATTATTTCGTCAAAGAATCTCCAAAGAATCGTCAAATTTCTTTGAAGTCAAATCTTTGATCAAAGAATTTGACGTGTATTTGATAGTGTAATATGTACCTAAGACATAATACGTCGTTATCATAATATGTTATAATAATATATTATTAATATATATTATATGGAAATAACATAATATATTATATGGAAATATAATAAAATCCCACAAGCCAAAATCATAAATGACTAAAAGCCTAAAATCCTTAAATCCTAAAAGATTAGAACATTGTAAAAGATTGAAATCCTAAAGTCAAGATTGTCAAAAAGCCTAAACCATAAAATCCTAAAAGCCTTATTGTTTGAAATGCTATAATCCTAAAAGCCTAAAACCCTAAAAATCTGAAGTTTTAAAATCCTAAATGCCTATAATCCTAAAAGCTTGAAAACCTATATTTCTAAAATCCTAAAAGCATAATAATCCCTTCAACGTGTTAGTGTTGAAGCACAGTAAATGAAGTGTATGTTAGATAGGTAGGACGGCGGAAGTAAAGCAAACAGCGTTAGGCCCGTATCCAAGTTGACAAGATACCATTCAATTCTAGTTACACGGTCTGCGACTTTGAATTTTTTGCAAACTTTACTTCAGTATTCTAAGTAAACAAACAACAGACGCAACACGGTATAAGACTGAGTGGAAGTAGGCTAGGTTGTACGTCTTGCCGACATGAAGGGTAAAAGTGAGCCAAATAAGTAAACCACTTTTAAAACGATACGCAGACCATCTTCTTTACTAAGCGACCATAGATACGGTAATATATAAATTGGGAAAACTGCCGATAATAAATCACCCGACAAACTTTGTGGTTTGAACTTGCGGTTTTTCAAAGCAATTGCTTTGACGATTGAAAGTAAAATCCCCTCCGACAGTGAGACGTTAATTTACTTCAAACTGCAACCGAGCTCTTAAAGTAATAAATACGAAATCGCAATTCGCCCGATTGAATCGAGTTTCGCTTCTGATATTAACACTTTCAGAAAACACAATCAAGAGATTTCCGAGGTACGTAAATAGAAACAGAGCGGGCGCACGCGCACTGCACAGCCGGTAGAGTCCGCGCCGCAAACTGCTTTGAAACCTCAGTTTACTTCGTACCCTTGTCGCGATCAGTTTGCGCTGATAGTTCCGTCGAAAGGTTAACGATTTGTGGACAGTGATATTTAATTTTCAATTTATTTTTTTTCCGTTGTAAAAAACTAAAAAACATGTACAATGTGGTACTTTCATTGTGTTACAAAATGGACGCTTAAAATGAGATTAACTTTACATTAAGGTAATTAATAACTTCATGTATTATTTATTCATAGCGTATTTATGATTATAATTTAACTATCTCTATGCATAAAAATAAATGTTCTATTATCCTCTATAGACTCAAAAACTATTCGACCAATTTCACTGAAAATTTCTCAGTTTATCCATATCATTGCCAGGAGTGTTTAGACGTTATAATTACTGCAGTCTAAAGTTGTTGAAATGTGGTCGCTACTCCTATAGGCCTACAATAAATATAAATTAAACTAACTTCCAACAAGCTATTAAGGTAAAGCTATGTACTGTAATATTATTTTTAAGTGATATAAAAAACATGAAATCAAAGGGATGAACTGGGATAACTACCCCTAAAGTTAAACAATAATTCACACACTTACTTTTTCTATACAGTCAGAAACTACTCAACTAATTTTACTAAAACCTCTACAATTTATACACATACTAGCTGACCCGTACGGCGTTGCCCGTGGTGGTTGGTATTTTTTAACGTAATTGTATTCTTTTTAAGTGTTCGGTCGGTGAATGGTATTTTGCTTTTATATATATAGACCTTAAATAATAAAGCACTATTGCCATAATCATAAAAGATCTGAAATTATGATTTTAGTAACTTTGATCCCCCCACACCCCCCCTAAAATTTCGAAATTTTTCATAACCTTTCTTAGTGAGCACCTATGGCCCTCGGGGAAGCTACATACCAAATTTCATTCCAATCCGTTCGGTAGTTTCGAAGAAATCGTGATTTAATAACTTTGATCACCCCAAACACCCCCTAAAATGTCGAATTTTTTAAAACCCTTTCTTAGCGAGCGCCTATGGCCCTAGAGGAAGCTACATACCAAATTACATTCCAATCCGTTCGGTAGTTTTGAAGAAATCGTGATTTAATAACT
>JAGFPH010004754.1:19459-31696 GCA_018207615.1 Philaenus spumarius
TAACTTTGATCCCCTCAAACCTAAAATTTAGAATTTTTTGAAACCCTTTCTTAGCGAGCGCCTATGGCCCTAGAGGAAGCTACATACCAAATTTTATTCCAATCCGTTTGGTAGTTTTGAAGAAATCGTGATTTAATAACTTTGATCCCCTCAAACCTAAAATTTAGAATTTTTTGAAACCCTTTCTTAGCGAGCACCTATGGCCCTAACGGAAGCTACATACCAAATTTCATTCCAATCCGTTCGGTAGTTTTGAAGAAATCGTGATTTAATAACTCTGATCCCCTCAAACCTAAAATTTAGAATTTTTTGAAACCCTTTCTTAGCGAGCACCTATGGCCGTAGAGGAAGCTACATACCAAATTTCATTCCATTCTGTTCTGTAATTTTGGAGAAATCGTGATGAGTGAGTCAGTGAGTAAGTGGTATTTCGCTTTTATATATTATGTAGATTAGTACGAGGATTGATTAGAGGATAGGGTCACCACAATCAAAGAGTTTAAAATGGGATAGCTACCCGTATGCAATAAAAATAAATTGCACTAACTTTGTACAAGCTATACAGCTAAGTTTGTGTAATATTGTTCTTAAGTGATATAAAAAAAAACAATTTGCAATTCGATTACTTAAGGCAAAGTGATGAAATGCGATAGCTATCCTTAAAATTAAATAATAATTAAAATGGTATAGCTAAACATATGAAATGAATTGCATTAATAATTAAACTCCCATGTGTTTAGTGGGCGCGCGATCACTCCGATCACCCTTATACAGGGTAATTCATTAAAGCGTAGCGGGCTATGCAGATTCAGATTCTACATGCAAAAATAAGTCGAAAATGTAAAATAACATTTTTTCGACTTCGGCTTAGTTTAGCCGTAATCCGCAATTTTGTTTTTTTACAAAAACTCACTGTAACTCTGGAAATAGATAAGATATCAACTTCAAATTTGGAATAAGCATTTTATATGTTACGATTAACCAGTGTACCAAACACAAAGAATTTATTTTTATAATTTTCAAAATGGCGGCCGTTACAAATTTTTAACGTGGAATATCTTGAAAACCGTTAACTTTACAAAAAATGTACAAGAAACAAAATATTTTCCTTTTTTAACGACAGACAAAATGCTCTTTTTGTAGTTTCAGTAGGTCAAAGGATAACCGAGTTATCGACAAAAAACATAATTTCTTGGTAATTGTCTACAAAAACCAAAATTAGCCTAAAACCACAATTTTTTAAAATTGAACAATTTGTGTAGTTATTTTTCTAGCGAGCTATCAGATTCTACATGCAAAAAAGAGTCGAAAGTGTAGTATAACACTTTTTCGATTTCGGCTTAGTTTAGCCGTAATTCGCTTGTAGACAATTACTAAGAAATTATGTTTTTTGTCGATAACTCGGTTGTCCTTTGACCTACTGAAACTACAAAAAAAGCATTTTGTCTGTCGTTAAAAAAGGAAAATATTTTGTTACTTGTACATTTTTTGTAAAGTTAACGGATTTCAAGATATTCCACGTTAAAAATTTGTAACGGCCGCCATTTTGAAAATAATAAAATTAAATTCTTTGTGTTTGGTACACTGGTTAATCGTAACATATAAAATGCTTATTCCAAAATTGAAGTCGATATCTTATCTATTTCCAGAGTTACAGTGAGTTTTTGTAAAAAAACAAAATGGCGGATTACGGCTAAACTAAGCCGAAATCGAAAAAATGTTATTTTACATTTTCGACTTATTTTTACATGTAGAATCTGAATCTGCATAGCCCGCTACGCTTTACTGAATCACCCTGTACAAGTGTAATCTATCAGGCAAATCAATCAAATTAAATCAACGTAAAGCGTTATAGGCCTACATTTATATAAACTGTTATTTATAAACAAAAGTAAATAATAAAAACATAATTAACTGAATTAAATCAACGTATTAAATCAGATAAAAGTAGATTTACATAGATAAGTAACTCCTAACTTGCAAAATATGCACACGAGTCAGCTACCAAGAAACTTATTTTACGCACAAGTCACTAAATTTTTTTGCCAATAAACTCACTAAATTGTGTTTGATAATGTAATCTAAGTATATATTTATACTAGGGAGTCTGCCCCTGGACGCTTCGCTCGCAGTTGAAAAACTCGCTAAAGGCTCGTTTGTGCCTGGGTGATCGATCATAAATCAGCTGTTTTAGTTGGCAGCTGACTCAAACTCGTTAAACATTATCTCCATAAGTTAACATGGGAAATTTATAGGATTCTGTGCCGGAGCTCCTTCTCGGGTGAATAGCGGCTAAACGGATGATCGGATCTTAAATCTGATGGAAAATCGTCAGTTTGAAATTTAATTTTCTAAAACTTTCGTATTTAACATTGTTTGCTATCTCTTACCGTTTGCTTACAAAACGCGATCAAAGTGGAAAAATGAAAAAATTGAAAAAATCTTTCCCGTCCCAAAAGGTAATGTCAGAATTAAAAATGTTAACTTTTGGTAATTTTTCTGAAAGTTTCTCGTCGAAAGCTTACAAGTATGAGGTCGAGGGGGGTACGGATTAAGGGAAGTGCCTCATAGTCGATGTCAGTGAATCAAGTGTTACCGTCTAGCTTTATATAAGTAGATACTGAAATCAAGCAATAGTGAAACATTGGCGGATCGACTAGTGGTACGAAATAAGTTCGTTGTACTAAAACTGTCGGTTATGCTAAGCTGCTTAATTTGAATAAAATATTGTAAATTAAGGAAAATAACATCTGTTTTCGTATGCCAGCAAATGTGTTTGCTTCGCTCGCATTGTAAAAAATAATTTAACGTCATCTACATTTTGGGTAGAATGTTTTATTTATATATATATAAAAAAATTTACTTCTAAACATACTATATATAAAAACATGCACATTATTTAGTTTTATATTAAGTAAAAAGTGCAAAAAACTTGGGTATTTCATAGATAACATTATAGGTCAGACAGTCTGATTTGTATTCAAAAATAAGGGTTCTATAATACGCCTGCCACACGAATTTATTACATATGTTTCGTCATATTACATAGTATGTTACAAGATTAAAGGAAAGAACTACTAAAAAATTCTAAAGTGGTAACGCTACTTTTTACAACGTTTTTGGCGGTACAAATTGTGAAATCCATTTTAAGTGAACTTCCTGATGGTCTAGAGACTTGAAATTTTGAACATAGTTCAGAAATGGATGACAATTGGCAATGCAATAATATTGGGTCACACATACACCCTCGCACACACACATTCAATAATATAATAATAATATAAGGTTATTAGAAAACTCCACGAAACAGCTATCATTTATACCCCAAAAATGTGGTGAATAAAATTTTATGAATTATCTAGATGATAATAAAGTGATATTAAATTAAAAGTGACATAAAATACTAAAAGTAAAAAATAAATATTTAAATAAAATAATTTGTTAATTCGTTTTTAAAAGGCACTTAAAAGTCTAAAATAATTTATCCTTTGAAAATGTTCAAGATCGTATATACTACTATTTTCCTTAAAATTGGTGTTTGTGAATTTTGAAAGAAAAGAAAATGATTGCAAAATTCAAAACAAAACAAAAAACGTTGGGTGCATGCAATAGGTAATTTATTCTGCTGTAATTTGTCTTGGGATGTAATTTATTTGAACTATCATTTGAGTTTTCTCTACTAGAGTTACTGCCTATAATCAATACAGTTGCATCAATGCAACAATTTTATCTACAGGGGTGCTGAAAAGTCTGGAGACTGTTTAACATTTCGTATAGGCTATAAGGAAAATTTGAAGATAGAGTTGATTAAAGAAAATATTCTATGTAAAAATACTATTTTATTAGGATTTCAAAAAACTATCCGCCATCTTGAATGTAACTTTGTTTTTTTAAATGGGAAGGTGGTCATGTGATACTGGTCAAGTGATACATCATTTCTATGTAGATTTTTTAGAGAAAACCAACGGTGAAAATTGCACATCCATATCTTTAACAGATTAAAAATGGTCCCCAAAAAACAACGAAATCGTGTTTTTCAATTTTAGCCCCTTTTTGCTGTACTATATTTTTTTCTTAATATTAATTATTATTCTTTTTGGACTAAATAAGCTTTCAAACGATATGCCACACAACGAAATTTGGGAGTATTTAAAATTATTGAGTTACAGACATCTTGATTTTTTCAAAATTGATTTCGAGTGGTTTCACCAAATACTCCCAAATTACTGTATATTACTGAGGGTTGGGTACGTAATATCTATGTACAGTCTGTATAAGGATTTTATTTAGGTGAGTATTATTAAAGCTTAATCTATTTGATAGATTTATGTAGTTTTTGTGTTTTTAGACTTTGTAAGTTTTCAGTTATCAAGTGATTTCACTGTCTATACATATAAATAAAATTGAACTGTTTTTCTCTGATTTCAAAATAAATGTTTTTTTCTAAACATGCATTTTAAAATTTTTTGTCTGTCTGTTTGTCCTGAATAATCTCCGGAATGGTTAAAGTAATTTTGACGAAACTTTAATTTTCATGCAGAGAACCTTTAATAGACTGGGAAAACTTTTTGCGTGGGGTGGGTGCAATTAATTTGTTGCACCCGATAAAAATTGGGGTCCTGGTCGGATTGTAGAAATCGATGAATCATGTTTCACAAAACGAAAGTATAATGTGGATCGGGTATTTCCAGGATTTTCGGGGGAGTATGTCGCGAAACCAAAGAATGTTTTCTATTTGCTGTGCCGGACAGAGCAGCTACTACTTTGTTGTCATGCTTTAAAAGCAGCATTTTACCAGGTACAACAATAGTATCTGATTTATGGCGTGCGTACAATGGCATACTAAATTTAAAAGAAATAAGAAATGCTGTTTCAACATTTTACAGAAAAAACAGAATCACAGTGAAATCTTTCCTTTGGAGTTATTATTAATCCAACACCTTTATTATAAAGAAACATACCATGATTATCTTATCTTCTAAAGCGAGAGATAATTAATTGTCTGTCTGCTAAATGGATCTTAAATCTCCGTCTAAGGATTTTTTATTTTTTGATTTTATATGGGGCTTTTGGCCACGAGAAATCGATTGGAAATGGTCACCAGTCTGGGAAAATTCGTTTTCTACGTCTTTTTATTAAATTAAAAAGTGAAATTTGTCCATTTTAAACAATACAAAGCACAGCTGATGCAAATGTTTTCAATGTCATTACAATAATCATCTGTTTTCTTTTAAACGAAGCACAGCTGATGCAAATGTTTTCAATGCCATTACAATAATCATCTGTTTTTTTTTAAACTGTATTTTATTAGAGGTAAGCCTAATTGTTGTATCTATTTATAGTTACCATGGCAACGAATACTTCTGCTAAATAAACATACCGTTTATTTAGTTGTTTAATGTTATAGGCCTAACCTAAACGATGTTCACGGAAATTTGCAATAATAGTTATTGACGTGAGCGAACTAGGCCCTAGGCCTAAATCGATATTGAAATATTAAACTTTAATTTAGGCCTGACTTATTTCTGAGGCATAGCGTTGAGTTTATGGTTAATCCTTTAAACTGTATTTTTATTACAGGTAAGCCTAATGTTGTATACACCCTTTATTTAGTTGTTTAATGTTATAAGCCTAACCTCAAAACTCAATAATCCAATATTTATTATTGAAATCATAGCCCTGCTTATAATCGAGCTTTAGCTCTGTCTCCTGGTACTATGTATAAAAGGTCAAACGAGGTTGGCGTGTGTAGCACGCAGGGGTTTTCCTTAGTTAATAATATAAACATACCACCTAGCCTTTAACACATATTATTAAACGCAATCGAAAAATAACATCTTCTTAAACTTTAAACGAACCTTAATATTTACAACTCTCACAGAATTTAATTAATTATTATATTATTTGAGAAACACACCCACGTCAGAAAGCGGGTGTGGCGAATTAATTACTAGCGTGGTATACAAACGGAAAGAATACACGGAAAGTCCTGCCTAATGATCTGGGGGTGGACGATTCTAGTGATTGGTCCCTTGGGCGGTTTTTTGTTTGTCATTGTAACAAACCGCGCTATATCTCAAAGCTACGTATTTATTTATAACTAGATTGCCTTTCAATAGCACGTTCTTTTCCTCGCCTACGGACGTATACACAGGGATAGAAAGTAATAAACGATTTTCAACGATAAAGCTTTGTTACGGAGATCCATCTTTTGTGTGGATTTTAAATTTTCCTTTAGATGTTCAATTATTTATAATATAAAAACACTTTGAACGGCGCTATTGTTGTTGGCGTACAAAGTTTAAACGCTTTAGAAACGTAAACAATGTACTTCCAATAAAAGTAATGTTTCCCCAAGCATATATCGTTGGTCGCAGCGAGCAGGGACGATCTCTGCACTTTTGCGATGACTGAATGACCGACATAATATCATAGATCATGAATAATAAAATAGATCATGCATGCATACAGGCGCTGTGTGTCGAAAAAAAAAATTGTCGGGAAAATAGTGTATGATCGGGCCGCGAGGTAGCGCTAGGGAGAAATCATTGGTACTATTGGTGCTTCACACCGCTTCCGTCGTTTCCCCAATAGATAGCGCCACATCGTCGAATTTCCAGTGGATTGATATAAAGCATTGGATCGGAGTTTTATTAGGTTATCTAAATACAATGATAATATAAACGTAAAAGAAAAAACTTCTTACGATACCAATACAAAAATTTAAAGGTATATTCTTATAGTGTCAAATACGTACACTAAGAAAGGATTTTGCAAAATCGGTTGTTTACTCCCAGCTCTGTATCAGATCAAAAACTTAACAACACATGTTTGTTTACATTCATTACCATAGTAACCAACTTAGCAATTTTAGAATCAATTTATTATTATTCACAACCAACAGCCTTTTTAGGTAAAATCAAACACATACAAAAATCAAAGAGAAATGCTTACTGTATCACAAATCACCAGTTGTTACATATTTACAATAAAACAGATGATTTGGATCAAACACTCAACAAACTTTTAGGTTAGGCCTAAAATGAACCAAAACACGTTTATTAGCAACCAATTTAACAGTTTTACTTTCTCACTATACTATAGTAGGCCTATAGAGAAAGTATAGTAATCGCAAAAAAAATCGATGTTGAAATTTTTGTGGAAATATCCGTTTTGGGACCCCCTGAGTCCAAAAAAGTGGGTTTTACAAAATATCTGTCTGTATGTCTGTATGTATGTCTGTATGTATAACAAGTTAGAGAAAAAACTATTCGATCGATTTCAACCAAATTTGCACCAGACATGTCCCGTACGCCTGTATAGATGCACGAAAAAAAGTTTTGAACAATTTTGAAAAACAACCCCCTTATTGGCCAAAAAACCCCCAAAAAATCAGTTATTATTTTTTTATAAAAAAACGGCTCTAACGATTTTCATAAAATTTGGCTTATTTGTAGCCTTTAATGTGCCCTACTATATAAAAAAACCCGCATCTTTCTAAAAATTCTCGTTTAGCTAATAATAATAATAATAATAACTGATTTTTGGGGTTTTTTGGCCATAAAGGGGGTTGTTTTTCAAAATTTTTCAAAACCTTTTTACGTGCATCTATAAAGACCTAATTGACGTGTTTGGTGCAAACTTGTTCGAAATCGATCGAATAGTTTTCTCTCTAGCTAATAATAATAATATTTATTAGTTAATCGCCTACTTTAATAAAAGTATACAAAGCTAGAGAGAAAACTATTCGATCGATTTCAACCAAATTTGCACCAGACATGTCCAGTACGCCTGTATAGATGCACGAAAACGGGTTTTGAACGATTTTGAAAAACAACCCCCTTTTTGGCCAAAAAACCCCCAAAAAATCAGTTATTATTTTTTTATTAAAAAACGGCTCTAACGATTTTGATAAAATTGTACTTATTTGTAGCCTTTAATGTGCCCTACCATATACAGAGACCCGCATCTTTCTAAAAATTCTCGTTTAGCTAATAATAACTGATTGTGGGGGTTTTTTGGCCATAAAGCGGGTTGTTTTAAAAAAAATTTCAAAACCTTTTTACGTGCATCTATAAAGACATAATTGACGTGTTTGGTGCAAATTTTTTCGAAATCGATCGAATAGTTTTCTCTCTAGATAATAATAATAATAATATTTATTAGTTAATCTCCAACTTTAATAAAAAAACTCTCATACTCCACCCTACAAGTCACAGTGAATCTGTTTAGTAATTTAAATGTATTTGTGAGAAAGTATGTGCCAGATCCTGGTACCGTTTATTTCTTTAGTTTAGGTAAAAGCAAACAAAGGTTTTACTGTATTACAAGTCAAACATCTGGTGTTACGTATTATATTTTTTCTATTTGTTGGTAATATCAAAATTTGTTTGAAATGTTGATTATTTAAATATTAATGGTGACATTACAACGCATGTCGCAATTAGAATTATTGCGGTTGGTCGTGTCTGTTTCGATCTCTGTCTTACATTAGTTATGTATAGGTAGGTCACCGCTCAAACGTCATTTCCGTGAAAATATCAGAGTATACAGTAATCTGTTTGCATTGGGTCACTACCGGAGTTGGTGAGCGAAGCGAGCAGGGACAGGGCATCTAGTAATAATAAATGTATTTTCTAAACAAATATCTCTACATATACGTAAAAGAAAACTACTTTACCTATATTTGCTTTTTACGTCGATTTGAGATATTTGAAATGACCAAGAAATAATATTAATTGTGGTTGGTAACAAGCAGTAGCTTTAACCAAATCCTTATACAACCGAGTGTACGTCCGTCGGTACGTGAGTAACAATATAACAACATGATTTCACCCCTCATCAGTAATACGTTTTTAAACAAAACCTTGCTTAGATTATACTTTGGGGTTAAGTTTACAACTTCAATTAATAATACTAGCTGACCCGTGCGAAGCATTCGCATTCTAACTTACTTAAATCTCACTTAATTAAAGTACACACCGTATATTTAGTTAGTATCGTATAGTGCGTATACTGCGTATTTATTGCGTCATGGGCATAGGTGAGGGTTGAAGTAAAGAATAGATGTGTAACCACGCTTACAATTAATTAAAAATAGCAATGTAGTGGCGTAACGGCAGCTCTCCAGCTGGGTATTGTTATCGTCAGTGTTGGCAACGCCAGGAAAATATCCCTACAACTCACTTGATCTTGCATCACTGTTACTTTCGGATTCTTTATTTCTTTTTTTTTCGTATAATTGTATTTTGTATATTTTTCCGGTGTAGCGGTTAAGGAAAGCTTTAAAATGATGCCTCATTCATGTAATTTGATGATGTAGTAAGGAAGTTATGGCGTACCGAAAAAAAATGGCCTTGAGAAATAATATATGTGATAATTTCTTGTAAAGTGGATTTATTCAAATATGGGTTGTAGAACTAATGTATGATATATTATGTTATACAATTTGTTTTGAGGTTATAAAATGAATATAAATACAATTTTGTAACGTCAATATATTCATTTATACAAATTATTTAAAGAAGAGATACCCATTCGTTTAGCTTCGTAAACATTCCGACATCTTAATGTAACGTATACACATATTCGATTATTAATTTCGTACGTACGTTGCTTTAAATAAAAAGCAATTAAAATATAATTAATAATATTTGTATAAACTTACCCTTGTTATAGGCCTAAACTCAAAACTGCCGATATGCGATTTACACTCATTTACGGTAAAAAATGAACAAACTACACTTTTTTAATACACTATTAGCATTAAAACACAAGCACAACATACTGTGTACTTTCCATAAATTTAAATTGAGTATTTGTGCCACTATTTAGCACTTATATACGTGTCACTGGCAAGCAGAGATAATAATAGGCCTACCAAGAGGAGATAGGCAACTCAATGTTATAAGTTGAAACTATCTTCAGCGCTTTTGGTGGGACAGATGCACAACTTAAATTACATCTGTAACATGGAACACGTTTCCCTATGTTAGTTATCCCACCCTGCTGGCAAGCCAATGACCTACTGACCTACCGCTATCGCTACAGCTGATTAATAATGTAACGTGAGCCATCGACCTGACTCTACACTCTCGTAGAAATTTTCCGTATTTCATTCCTAAAAAGATAATCATGCTGATTTTTTTAAACTGCTGGATTTATAAAATGTAATGACTGTTCAACTTTTGTCTTTGTTTAGTGGGATTATTGAATTTGTGCAATCATGATATTATAATATAAAAGAAACATAATTATTCTGTTTGTATAATTATGTTAACTTTACCAACTTGGCTCACAGGCAAAGTAAATTATTCTTCATCTAAAAGTTACGGTTCGACCCCAATCTACTCCGCATTTTTAGCGAATTTCTATAGGAAAGTTTGCAGTGACCATTACGGTGAGACCTAAGGTCGCGAGTAGTACATGAACACCGATCATGGTCCCCAGAACACGTTTTCGGGTGTCAATAAACACTATTACTTCTATATAATATATATAAGCCAAACCCACTGACTCACTGATCACGATTTCTCAAAAACTACTGAACGGATTGAACGAAATTTGGTATGTAGCTTCCTCTAGGGCAATAAGTGCTCAATAAGAAAGGGTTTCCAAAAATTAGAAATTTTAGGGGGGGTTAGGGTTGTCAAAGTTACTAAATCACGATTTCTCAAGAACTACTTAACGGATTGAAACGAAATTTGGTATGTTGCTTCCTCTAGGGCCATAGGTGCTCGCTAAGAAAGGTTTTCAATAAATTCGAAATTTTAAGGGGTTCGGGGGGGGGGGGGGCGTCAAAATTACCAAAATCTCAAATAAGAAATACATGGTAGGATATATTTATTGATTTATTGTTTTTGGTAATATACTTTTAACTTCAACTTGTCTATCCGTGCAAAGCCAGATCGGTCCAGCTAGTATATGTATATACGTGTTCGCACTCTAACGGCCGCCATTTACGTCCAATTTGGTTCAAATTCGGTACATACGTTGTATATTTGTGTAAGTATACAAATCAAATATAGTAGATTATTCTGCAGGTTTTTTTTTACACAACCTTATAGCTCGTCTCGTTCCCCCGAAATTGATCAAAACGTAAAATAAAGTACTTGATTGAAATTCTCTAGGGGATTTTACCTTGGGACAGTTTCTGTTACAAAGCGGTCGTAATTCAAACTCGATTTTTGTCTACAGTGAGCGAAGCGAAGCAGCCAGAAATCCTAGGCCGCAAGGACGAGGTGCAAACTCACAAATCGAGTTTTTCTTCCGCTACGAGCGAAACGAAAGAGCGCGCCAGCTGGGACGGAGGCTGAGATACAAAAGAATTCTACTAATATATTTCGTATACGCGGGCAGCTATTCAAATTGTTGGTTGAAACACTAAAAGATATAAACTCAACTTTGGAAATTCGCTCAACTCACGTCAGCGGTTTTGCTGCGTGGTTGAATTATTTACCTATATTATAACTCTTGTAACATAATAAACTTGATACTAATAATATGATTTAGAAATTTAATATTATTTACCTCTCAAACATTTAGGTTATGATCAAACCTAAATCTGTTTTAAAAAAGAAATTAATAAATTCTTGAAAGAAATCCAAATACGAATCTCGCAGGTGCCCCTTAGATTTATTATAAAAGTAACTTATCAGAAACCTTTCAAGTTGGTTTCAACTCAATAATAAAGATATTAAAAATTTAACTAGGGGAGACCCCTGCGTGCTCCGCACGCCAACCCCCCCCCCCCACACTTCCTATTGGAACTTGGTGTGCGCCGTTGGAATCCGTTGTGTAGTCAGCAAGGCTCAGGTCTATACTTTAATAAAAATTTAACCTAAAAATTAGAAATACTAATAATTGATTTAAAATTTGAAATAAACTGTTAATGAAAATATTAGAGACTACAGCCCATTACTGAATCAACAATAAACATTATTTATTTATTATGGTTCAGTCTAGGTCTAACTTAAAATATATACATAGTTGTCGCCCGTCCATACTCGGCGGATACAGGTCTATTCGTGGTGAGTGGAGCGCTAGGGCTAGTCAGATGGTGTGAAACATGTATAAAATTTACTTTTTAAAATGCTATTTCCTTCCAATCATTTTTCTTGTAGTAAAGTTAAAGAAAACAAAAAATGGATTCGAAAATCAGTGAATTTAACTAATATTTTATACACATAATCTATTTTTTTGGGATATCAATACAGATAGGAAATAAAGGAGAAAAAA
>JAGFPH010004754.1:36696-72479 GCA_018207615.1 Philaenus spumarius
CATAAGAAATGCATTTCTGCTGGTGATGTTAATCGCTCGAAGATTGCAGAACATGTAATAGCAAACAACCATCCTATTAGTTGGGACAAGGGGTCTATTTTACTCAAATAAAATAATTGGAGGAAAAGGGTATTTAAAGAAACAGCGATTATGTTTTAGGCATGGATCTTGGAATTTCATTGATGGCTGATCTCGAGTAGAGACTTCTTCATGCCGCCACCGCCATACCACTAACCTGTTTTTCCGTAATGTTTCAGATTGACTCTTACAGTCAGTAGGGATATTCCCTAGACGCTGTTACACCTCCCCTGTAAGCAGTTTTGGGAAAGGGGGATGGTTTAGTGGGTAGTGGGTCAGCGCGGCAGCTTATCGAGTCCTACACCTTCTCTTGGCCGAGAGGTATAAAAAAAAATCTCTAAAAAAACTTTATTTCTCAGCCTAGTTCAACTATTCCGGTGTATTTACCCTTAATTCAAAACGAAGTAAATAGATTTTTTTGACACGCCTATTAAGCAAATAATTAAGGACACGTAAACGTGGTGGGGGTTGTTCCTTGCAATTACCATCAATCGAACCCTCAGTTAACCAGTGTTAGGCGCTCTGAAAGGCGTAGGACTGTGTTTATTCACCTGAAGACGCGAAGTGTTTATATTTTTCGCGAAACGTCGTGTGTAATTTTAAAATAACGTCAATAGTACTGTGTGTGTTTGTGTGTATGTGTTGCGCGTGTTATTGTGTTGACGTAGAATATATTCCTAATGTTATTTTTAAATTTCGACTACGGTACGTGGACAACATATTTTTTAATCTCAAGGATATTGAAATCCATTATATATTTTTAAATAAAACAAGAGGTTATCATTTATGTTGAAGCAATAGTACTATATATATATATATATATACTAGGGGAGACCCCTGCGTGCTCCGCACGCCAACCCCCAATGGTACCTTCTAAAAACATATGTTATGTTTTATTTATAATAAAGCTGTAGTATTAATAATAACCTCAAAACTAAGATGGTAAATATTGTTAAATGTTCAAACCAAATTATTTCTTATATTTTTATAACAGCAGTTAATAATGGTTAAAAGAACCAGCAAGGCTCAGGTTTACACTTTAAAACACTAACCTAAAAGGTGGAAATACAAAAATAATTGCTTCAAATTTTGAAATCAGCTGTTAATGGAAATATTAAAGCAGATATGTTATCTGTTATTTTATTCAATTGGTTGCTATAGTATTAAATGTAAATACATGTGTTGATTTATCATTCTAAACCTAACCTAAGATTTTTTCCGACTAAATTTACAAATATATAAATAAAAAAAGTTTTTTACCGAAATTAATTACAGCCTATGTTACTCAGGGATAGTGTAGCTTTTTATTAGTAAAATTATTTTTTCAATCGGTTCAGTAGAGCCAGAGATCACCCACCACGTACAAACAAACA
The DNA here is from genome assembly GCA_018207615.1 of Philaenus spumarius. NCBI lineage: Eukaryota > Metazoa > Arthropoda > Insecta > Hemiptera > Aphrophoridae > Philaenus > Philaenus spumarius. The sequence goes on from JAGFPH010004754.1 coordinate 38,148, forward strand.
AACAAACTTTACCTCTTTATAATATTAGTATAGATATGGGGTCTTTAAGACACACTAAATCATGTGTTAATAAAAATAGCTGCTGAAACAACACTGCATAAATGAACTTCCATGCTGTCTATTTTTGGCATTACTTATCATAATCACTTATTTTTGGCATAAGTGATAAACGGTTGCGCAAAAAATAGGTATACAAAGTTTGAGTTCAATATCTTTTCTACTTCCAAAGATATTAATAAAATTTTTTGTATACAAATAAACGGTATCAGAAACTGGCACATACTTCCTTACAAACATATTTAAATTATTAAACAGAATGACTGTGTCTTCATAATAATTGTATTAAAGAAGGAGAAGTGATACATTAAAGTAACAGAGTAACTAATAAATGTTAATATTATTAGCTAAACGAGAATGTTTAGAAAGATGCTGTTTTTTGCATATAGTAGTGTACATTTAGGGCTACAAATAAGCCAAATTTTATAAAAATCGTTAGAGCAGTTTAAAAAAAAAAATAATAACTGATTTTTGGGGTCTTTTAAAATGTTTCAAAACCTTTTCCGTGCATCTATACTGGCCTAATTGACATCTTTGGTGCAAATTTCGATCAAAATCGATCGAATAGTTTTCTCTTTAGCTTTGTATACATACAGACAGACAGACATACAGTCATAGAGCCAGACATTTTGTAAAAACCACTTTTTTGGACTCAGGGGTCCCAAAACGGATATTTCTACAAAAATCTCAACATCGATTTTTTTGCGATCACTATACTTTCTCTCTACTATAGTAGTCTATAAATAGTAAGAAGGCGGATAACTCGAAAGCAAAGGATTTCCTCAGTTAGTAGAATCGCTTCCCGGAGTTGTGCCTCTCCTATAAAATACACCCTGTTATAGGATAAACACATCGATAAACCAATTTTGTTTTCCTGAAACAATTTTAAGTCAATAAAATCTGGTTCAAGTGTAAACGTGTTACTACGTACGCAGAAGAAAAGCTTTCTTCGTTTATTTTCAGGCAGTAAAACCTCACTGCCGCCACGACACGATAGAAACCCGACCAAATAACGGGAAAACAGTTCTGAACGAAAAGCAATGCCTGCAATTTCTTTTACTGTTTCCGAGCTGACTGAATAAAAGTGGCGCAATTGTATACGGAATGAAACAACCACAGCGTGTAAACAGACTGACGCTTTTGAACCTCAAATTACTGCTGTTTTAATCTGCTTCAACATTTACAGTGTTCCATCTTTGATGAACGTTGGTTCCAATGATCTGGAAACTTGAGAAGACTGGCCTATGATATTACATTGGTAAAGCGCTGGAGCGCGACTTTAATATCGCTTGTATACACTTTCGTTTTTACTAATAGCCCTGTCGGTATAGGTTAAAACTACCAGTAATTTGCAATACGGCTGATTTTTTTTATAAGTACCTTAAAGTATGTAGATTAACATAAAAAAAGTTTACCAGTCTATCGATTTCCCAAAGTCGAAAAAAAAATCGATTATCATTTTTTTTTTCGATTATCCTTAATATTTCGAGCTGGGATGAAGATAGAGAAAAATAACCGTGTAGGGGAGGTATTTTTCAACAAAAAAGGTCATATGTATTTATTTCGTCCGAGCAATGGTTTGTATGGAAAAAATTCGATAATGCAGGTATGTATTTTGCAGCAGGGGAAATCACTAAAAGGGGACATCTTATTCATATATGAAGAGTTGGCTCATTCTAACTTGGCCGAATTTTAATATATCGAATTGAAACTTGACATAGGAGTTAAAATATATATTTTAAACATTTATGCTGAGTCTCAGCTTGTTATCTTGAAAATTACCCCATCTAGAGCCACTTGACTTATTAATAGGTTTCTCGATTTTAATAGTCCCGGACCCACCTATTCATTTTAAACAGCTCCAGCTTAGAAAATTTTCAAAATATCAACCTGAAACTTTTTTTCAAGTTAAATATATATAGATTCAAACAAGATCAAGGAGTATAAACTTTTTTTATTATTTACTTTTCAAAGCACAAGTAACTTAAAAAAGTATAATTTTAGACCTTTTTAGATTTTTCATCAAAACGCTTGAGTCAATCGGCTGCAGATTAGTCAATTTTGTAAATATAGTTTTTAAAATAAGTATAGCAAAAAACAATAATTGTATTTTTACTTCTGTACCAATTTTTAAATCTATATGTTCAAAAATATCGAAAATAGAGTCGTTGAATCCAAAGATGTTATAGTTAAAACGAGATAGGTAAAACAGAAGGCCATTTTCAAGCGCCTCGTTTTTAAAAATAACAAGAAAAAAATCGTTCATACTTACTAAGAATATTTATACTGGTGTACTCAACTTGTAAAACAAATTTTATGTTGATATTCCAAAAATTGACGAAACTGGAATAGATTGAAATTAGTTCGTGGGTCCGGTACTCCTAAAATCGATAATCGAAATCGACTCCTAGATCGGGTAATTTTCAAGATAACAAGCTGAGACTCAGCATAAATGTTTAAAATAAATATTTTAACCCCTATGTCAAGTTTCAATTCGATATATATAAAATTCGGCCAATTTAGAATGAGCCAACTCTTCATATATGAATAAGATGTCTACTTTTAGTGATTTCCCCTGCTGCAAAATATATACCTGCATTATCGAATTTTTTCCAGACAAACCATTGCTCGGACGAAATAAATTCATATGACCTTTTTTGTTGAAAAATACCTCCCCTACACGGTTATTTTTCTCTATCTTCATCCCAGCTCGAAATATTAAGGATAATCGAAAAAAAAATGATAATCGATTTTTTTTCGACTTTGGGAAATCGATAGACTGGTAAACATTTTTTAATGTTAATCTACATACTTTAATGTACTTATAAAAAAAATCAGCCGTATTGTAAATTACTGGAACTTTTGGTCTAAAATTACCTCTACCGACTGGCCTATAATGCCGGTCTTATTAGCGAATTTCCATAGGAAAAATGAGCTATTGCAGTGACCCTTATGGCAAGATCAAAAGTTGGGTGTAGTAAATGAGCACTGATCATAATCCCCGGTACACATTTTGGGGTGTTATTAAAAATTATACAAATATATTTATATATGTATTCGCACTTTTTAGTGGCCGAATTTTAAGTCCGATTTGGTCTAAATTTGGTACACACGTTGGTTGTCTACGTCACTCGGGTGATTTTGTTAGCAAAAAAATTTGGAAAACGGTTGACCGTAAAGGCCATCCATGTAACTTCCCGCTAAGTTTAATTACAACAAACACTATTTTTGGAAATTTTGAACTGCCATAACTTTTGAATAAATCAACCGATTTTTATGCGATTTGCGGCAATCGATGCAGTTTTTTAAGTCCATTGAAAGAATCAACAACAAAAATTTTTCAGATGAAAAGTTTCGGTGAAATTGAGGAAAAACACTTTTTTTTATTTTTTTTCGTTCACGATATCTCGCGAATGAATCAACCGATTTTTATGCGATTTGCGGCAATCGATGCAGTTTTTTGATTCCATTGAAAGAATCGACAACAAAAATTTTTCTGATGAAAAATTTCGGAGAAATTGAGAAAAACCTCTTTTTTTTATTTTCTTTCGTTTACGATATCTCACGAACGAATTAACCGATTTTGACCGGACTGGTAGCGATCGACGTCGCTTTTCAAGGTTAAAAGCTGATTAGATTTTGGAATTGATCGGTAAAGCCGTTTAAAAGTTATTCGAAAAAAACCTGATTTGAAAAAACTTTATTTCTTAGTTTTTTCAAAATTTCTCAGAACCTACCGGTCCGAATTAGTTGAAATTTTCAGGAAATCTAAGTTTATGGAACTCTTTAGAACGCCGTTTGGTAGGATCCAATCGGTTAAGCCGTTCAAAAGTTATAAGCGGGCCACATACTTACATACACACACACACACCCTCACACACACACACCTACATACAGACAGGGTGACACCCTCTCGGAAGTGGCCAGGGAAGATTCCTAGGACCTCAAAACGTCGAGATTTGATGAATACTCGATTTTTGAAAAACGGGGTGAAACCAATAACTTCCCGATTTTAGAAAATTTTCAATTTTCTTAGCGGGAAGTTAAAAAAATCTAACAACCGAAAGTACGTTTTTTTACCGAAAGCAACTATTTTTTAAAAATTTTTCGTACGAGAATGACGCTTTAAAAAAAATCTTGTATCCAAACAAATAAATGTAGATTATTCTGCACATTTTGTTTTTTCACTCGATCTTATAGCTCGCTGGCGAGTGGAACGAAGGAGCGGGTGAGTCGAAGCTGACGGCTTAGGTGCAAACAAATTCTACTAATATATTTCGTACACAGAGGCAGCTATTCAGCGCCGTCGAGATTATAAATTGTTGGATGAAATTCTAAAACATATAAAACTTAATTTTGAAAATTTGCTCGACTCACGTCAGCGGTCCAGCTGCGTGTTCGAATTATTATACTTTTCAGTCCGACTTTTTCATCTACAAGACCAGTAACGATGGTTTTATTTCAATTGTTTTTAATAATTATATCTCCTAGTATTCACGTAATTAGATTGATTAAATTATTCTAATAATCCAAGCACTGTATCACGCACGATGGTCCGTTGACGCGTTTCGGAGATAATCCATCTTCTAAAATTACTATGGTAATACATGGATACCAACAATTAATCTTCTATAGTACCATAGTACTCATGGAGTCTATTCAAAACGCGACAACAAGCAAAGTTTTAAAACAAAGCCAATACTGGTGGAAGACGGAGCTCAACGTATGTTTGAATGGTTACTTGGGGGACTAAGTCCAAGTAAAACACATTGTCTTGAAACACACATACTTTACATATTATACACGCGTCCCTCGTACATCACCAGTGTTAGCAGCTGATATAGCTTCTATCCTGAGTAATAAAACTTTACGGCGCCATTACTCCAGCTTATCCTGTCATGCATAAACTATGGCAGAGTCAAGGCGGGTTTATACTCATCTTGAATGTACACAGTTTAATATTTATAGCAACGCTAAGTGATGCAGGATACCAAAATAAGAATTTGGAGGATATAAATAATTCACATACTCGTCTAATTGATAATCGAATAAAGGTTAGGAGAGTTGGAGATAACGAACTAGCACAGTCCTCCTTAGACGGATGTAAACTTTCATTACAAAAGATTTTTTGACATTTTGAAACTAAATATATACATGTATAGGATGTAAAAAATACCTTTCAGGACTTTGGGATATGATTCTTCATAGAAAATGAAGAAAATGTCCATATAAACGTAGGCCCCAATACGCTTAGTTTTCCAGATACCCGCCATTTTGTTTTTTGTACAAAATAATTCATATCTAGAGAACGGTTTGACTGATTGAGTTAAAACTTGGCACGAAGTTTAACCTAACAATTATCTATCTCAAGAAAAATAAACGATTAAATAAAATAATGCGTTTCAAAATGGTGGTAGTTTGAAAATTTCACACCTAAATTACTCAAAAACCGAACATTTTAACAAAAAATGCCAAAAAATCTTCTTTTTTTTTTTTTTTAGCTCTTTTGATTCCCTATCGGATGGCGAAGTTTGAGTAAATTTGACGGGTTTTAAGTAATTTAGGTTTGAAAATTTCAAACAGCCGCAATTTGCAAACGCATGATTTAATCGCTTATTTTTCTTGAGCTAAATTATTGTTAGTTTAAACTTCATGCCTGTTTGAACTCAATCAGTCAAACCGTTCTCTAGATATGAATTATTTTGTACAAAAAACCATATGGCGGATATCTGGAAAACTAAGCGTTTTCGGGCCTATGTTTATGTGTACTTTTTTCTTCCTTTTTACTTTCTCACTATACTATAGTATAGAGGAAGTATAGTGATCGCAAAAAAAATCGATGTTGAGATTTTTGTGGAAATATCCGTTTCGGGACCCCTGACCCCAAAAAAGTGTTTTTTTTTACAAAATGTCTGTCTGTATGTATACAAAGCTAGAGCGAAAACTATTCGATCGATTTCAAACAAATTTGCACCAGACATGTCAAGTAGGCCTGTATGGATGCACGAAAAACTGTTTTGAACAATTTTGAAAAACAACTCCCATTTTGGTAAAAAAACCCCAAAAATCTATTATTATTTTTTTATAAAAAACGGCTATAACGATTTTGATAAAATTTGGCTTATTCGTAGCCTTTAATGTACCCGACCATATGCGAAAAACCGCATCTTTCTAAAAATTATCGTTTAGCTAATAATAATAATAATAACTGATTATTTTTGGGGTTTTTTTTGGCCACAAAGGAAGTTGTTTTTCAAAAATTTTCAAAACCTTTCTTCTTGCATCTATACAGGCCTAATTGACGTGTTTGGTGCAAATTTTTTCGAAATCGATCGAATAGTTTTATCTCTAGCTAATAATAATAATATTTATTAGTTAATCTAACAGTTTAAAATCACCTCTCCTACCCCTCCTACAATAATAAAGTCACTGTGAATCTGTTTAATAATTTAAATATGTTTGCGAGAAAGTATGTGCCAGTTTCTGGTACTGTTTATTCTAAGGAGAATCATATATACAAAAGTTCTGCTATATCAAAGGTTTTTGTTTTACACCCTGTATGTACATATAAATAAAATTGAAGTGTCTGTCTATGATTCCGAAATAAATACTTTTTTCTAAGCTCATATGGTGATTCACACTTTACCAAAACCGAAACAAGCATTTTTTAATTAGTTGTCTGTCTGTCTGTCCGGAATGGCTGAACCAATTTTGACGAAACTATGAATTGCATGAAGAGGATTTTTCATAGAATTATCGACTTTTCTAGGTTAGTTTTTATCCCGGAAATATTAAGGGCTCTTATTAGCGAATTACCATAGGAAAAATGAGCTATTGCAGTGGCCCTTATGGTAAGACCCAAGGTCGGGAGTAGCAAATGAGCACCGATCATGGTCCCTAGAACACGTTTTTGGGTGTCATTAAAATTCATATATATATATATGTATATATGTGTTCGCACTCTAGCGGCCGCATTTTAAGTCCGATTTGGTTCAAATTTGGTACACATGTTGGTTGTCTACGTCGCTCGGACGAGTTCGTTAGCCAAAAAAAATCCAACAACCGGAAGTACGTTTTTTGACCGGAAGTATCGATGTTTTGACATTTTTACTACGAGAATGAAATTTTTTAGAGTGTTTTCTAAAAATATAAATGTAGGATGTTATACTGCAGATTTTATTTTTTTACGCGACCTTATAGCTCACTTGGTTCCCCCAAAATCGATCAAAACGTAAAATACCATAAAGTACCCGGTTCAAAGCCATGTGGTGGATTTCACCGTGGGTTTGGCGTGCGAAGCACGCAATTCATTGTGTATTGAAGATACTCCCAATACGGGGGTTGGCGTGCGAAGCACGCAATGCTTTCTGTGTTAAAGAAACTCCCAATTTTCGGAATGGCGTGCGAAGCACGCGATGCTTTGAATATTGAAGACACTCCCAAAATGCGGATTGGCGTGCGAAGCATTTTGCAGCTATTCAGCACCGTCGTGAGCAGACTTATTTTCCAAATTGTTTGAAGAAGCTCTAAAACATAGGCCTATAAATTTAATTTTGGAAATTTGCTCAACTCACGTCAGCGGTCCAGCTGCGTGGTCGAATTATTTAAAAATGGAAAAAGTGTAAAAACTGTGGTCAAATCAGGGGTTTTGCGAAAGGACGTGACACGCTACCATTATAAATAAAACAACTGATTTGTATCAAAAGCTCAACACTTTGGCAAGATCTGCTGTGCTTTAATATTTACTGTATACGCTGGTTTAACCCTTAAACATAAATCAATTCAGTATGTAATAGTGAGAAAAGTACACATAAATGTTAAATACACCGCAAAAACTGGCTTGCAATTTTTATGTTTGTTCGGGATGTTTTTAATTTGTTGTCTGTCTGTCTGTCTGTCCGGAATGGCTGGACACATTTTGACGAAATTTTGAATGGCATGTAGGGGACTTTTCAGGGAATAATCGACTTTTCTAGGTTAATTTTTATCCCGGAAATATTAACGGTTCTTATTTAAAAATTGAAAAAAGTGTAAAAACTGTGGCCAAATTAGGTGTTTTGCGAAAGGACGTGACCATCTATACTAATATTATAAAGAGGTAAAGTTTGTTTGTTTGTTTGTTTGTTTGTATGTAGGGGGTTATCTCTGGCATTACTGAACCGATTGAAAAAATAGTGTTACTAATAAAAAGCTACACTATCCCTGAGTAGCATAGGCTATAATTCATTTCGGTAAAAACCTTTTTTTATTTCAATATTTGTAAATTTAGTCGGAGGCCTCGAATGATAAACCAACACATGTATTTACATTTATTACCATAGCAACCAATTGTACCAATCTTACAAAAGAATAATTAAGGGAACGGAAGCAATACTGGGCCACATAGATTGGTACTGTTCAAAACTTACCTTAAAATTTAAATATCACCAAAAGTAGGAATATTTCAGCTTATCTCTTACAATGCACAGGATACCTAGAGGTTAGCTCAATAAACTATAGAAATTGATATAATTTTTGGTTTTATTAACCAAAATAAAAGTTTACATGCCCTTAATACAAAAGAAATTATTAATATCCCCTTAATACAAGAAAAGTTTGAGATTTAAAAAAAGAAAACATATATATTTTATTAAATTGAATTTAAAAGCCCTCCCCAAAAATCAAAATCAAAAACCCTCCCTTTTAATAATAATTACAGAATTTATACAGAAAAGATTTACAAGTTACAAAGTTTTAACATGAAATACCATGGATTTGTTTTAAGAATAAATATACATATATGTCGTTGGCCAACTCTAAAAGGTAATTATAAATAATTGAATAAATAGACAAAATTAATTATGAGACGTCTCTCTATATATTTAAAAAAAGGTGTAAAATTTCTAATATGTAGCCCTTAGGGCTAAGGTCCGAAATGTGCTAGCTTGCTCCTCCCAATTTACTAAATACTAACATATCCTAAATAGTACACATATACAAAAATTACTTTCAAAATACAGCCTATTTAACAGTTAACATAAAAGGAAAAGAACAACTGCAGATAGTTCTCATTTTAAATTAAGTTCTGTCTCTAATTAAAACACTGTAGAAATATTTTGTTTAAATTTTTTAAAGTTCAGTTGGAAAGTAGGCCTTTTCTAAGCGTAGCTGTTGCAGGTTATGCCATTGTATTAAAACATTCCCTGGAGTTGGACCAGTATAACTGTATAACACAAATGACAATTTCTTTTTTAGAAAACTTGCAGTTATTTAAATAAGCATAAAATGATAGTTCTTTGAGTTGGCTGTTTTATTGAAATTTGTAGCACAAGATGGCAAATTGCTACTTAGATTGTGATGGTTAATATAACATGTGTAATGTTGCATAAGACTGTCTGTACATGTTAGGTAAGCCACATGGTAACATAAAAGAAATGTTAACGTTTAGTTACATATCAGCAATATTTTGCTTATAGCTTATTAAAAGTTTTCAATATCGGTTACACTGTAGAAATACTACACAGTTATAGTTAATTAATGCATAACACTTTAGGCTTGTTTGTGGAAATATGTTTAGGCTTTAGCAATAACCAACATGATATCGGCTTTATAGTTTTTGTAGGCTGTAAGATTTACATTTAAAATTTAGGCTGTAGTAAAAAAAAGAAATACACAGGTTTCTCTAATAAATTGAACAAAAAGAGTCAGGAAGTTGTACATGAACAAAAGGTGGAAATAACCTAATTAAGTTTTACAAGTAATATTTTATAATTATTAAGGTAAAGCTAAAATATTTCTACCTGGTATCCGGAAAACAAAGGTCTAGAAGTAATTCATGTTGTTCAGCGACACACCGTCGTTAATCGCGATCAATTATTTAAAATTTAATGACATGACTACCACTTGGCAGCGTCTTAAAGATTCGTTCGTAACGGTCTAATGGCCGACCTTCTACCAACCCTCATGACAAAGCGAATTTTAACTCAATAGATAAGGAACAGCTGATGGTTGTCGGTTACAACGACCTGTGTTAAGTTATGCACGATAATAAGTAATACCGTACAGAGTCGACATCTGGCGGAGAAAAGGATCACTATTTGGGGACTGTCGGTAAGGACAAATGATAGAAGTTGTAAGTTGTTGATGGGACGTTACATCTATTAAAGAAAAAAAATATAGGTGGCGCGAATGTCTAAAAACGGCACACAATTGAATAAAATAACAGATAATAATATAGAGCTGTTTGCTTCAATATTTCCATTAACCCTAGAACTGTTCATGTTAAATTTTTTCCATGCTAAGCCCGTTTGGTGAGTGTTGCAGACATATTTTCAAAAATTCGCCAAATATAGTAATTGTATACCAATCCAAAAGTGTTCCATAGCTTTTATTTAGAAAAAGGTTCAAAGAATTCATATATGACAGTAAAAAAATTATTGATGTAAAACTGACAAAGTTATTAGCTCAAGAAACAAAAAATGTTCAGTAACGGGAAAAAAAAGTTTAACTTTAGGCCTACATAACAAGTAGTAAAAATTTTTTGTAATTTTTTTCATAAGGGTAAACAAGGTTTGTAATTTAGTTCTAAATAGAACTGTATAAAAAAATATATCAATTTCTAAAATATTGTTCAGAATACAACATTTTTTATGTTTGTAGTACACGATTTCGACTAAAAGTAGTATTTTACGTGTTTACAATAAATCAGATTGACAAACTTAGGAACACTAAATCACAAAACTTTTAACACTGGTAGATTCATCAATCTATGCTGAAGAGATTCATATATAAATCAATGGAAAAATCTTTCGACTAATCGATTATCTGACGGTTCTAAGAAACCCTTGTAATTGGTTGAAATCATTGACCAATAGCAAGCCTTTAGAACATGGATCATACTACCTGGACAACTGAAGCTATTTACGATTTAGACACAGTTTTAGAAAGATAAAACTTCGACGAAATCAATGGTGTATGTCCTTTCTGCTTCAAACCAGTTTTTAGCCTAGTTCTAGACCTCCCAAGTTGACGATTTATCCCGTTACTTTTGCGTCTTGAAACGTGAAAACAGAAGTGTTTACACAATGAATATTTGCCAACGACGATAACGTATAGTAATATACGTTTTAGAAAAAACTTGTAAATACAAAAATTAAAGTTTGAAACATTTCCTTTCCAACGGTCTTTGTTTTATTAAGATTGGATGACTTTTAGTGGGTGAAATAGTCAATACAAGTTGATACTCAATTCAGAAGCGTTACGTGGCCCGTCGCGGGATGATAAGGCCTCAATTGAGGCCTGTAACAGTTAGAGGGTTAACAGCTGTTTTCAAAATTTGAAGCAATTATTTTTGTATTTCTAGCTTTTAGGATAGGGTTTCAAAGTGTAGCCTTAGGTTAGGGTTTTTGAGCCTTGCTGGTTCTTTTAACTATTATTAACTGCTGTTATAAAATATAAGAAATAATTTGGTTTGGACATTTAACATTATTTACCATCTTAGTTTTGAGGTTATTATTAATACTACAACTTTATTATAAATAAAACATAACGTATGTTTTTAGAACGTTCCATTGGGGGTTGGCGGGCGAAGCACGCAGGGGTCTCCCCTAGTTATAAATAAAACAACTGACTTGGATCAAAAGGTTAACACTTTGACAAGATCTTCTGTGTTTATTGCAGGTTTAACCGTTAAATATACCGGGTGTCCCACGAAGAGGTCCCTATTTTTGAATTGATATGACAGACGTATAGAGCGCGCTACAGACTTGAAATTCTACAGTCGTGACTAACACATATGTAAAAGAAATACCCCCGAGTATCAGTTAATTCGGACTGATCCAAACAAAATGGCGGAAAAAAAAATCAGCAATCGTATTTTAAGGGTAAATCTACTTTTATTTAGAATAGGAACAGCTACAGCTGTTTAGACTATTTTAAATCTATCAGCTGACTGCGTGTATCCACAACAATGAACATATTTGGTTATAAACATTGGCATTTGTTATTAAGTTGCATTGTAAAGTGTCATATGTACCATGCCGTTTTCAACTGAGCAAAAAGTGAAATGTTGTTCCTGGGCTATTGCCTTTGAAAATGATTATGAAGCAATAAGGTGTTATAGGGAAAGGTACCTAGGTGTAGTTCCACCGTCAAGGAAATCTATTCTTAAGTGGAAGACTATCCTACTAGAAACGGGGTCAATAAAAAAAATAAAAAATACCATAGATCCTCCAACATAGAAAATGAAGAAATCGTATGTGCTGCTTTCATGGAATCTCCAAATACGCCTAATTCAGTAAGAAAGGTGGAATCTGCTACAGGGATACCGAAGTCATCTGTCCAAAGGTATGCCAAAAAGAACAAAATCAAACATTATAAAACTCATTTAGTTCACGGACTGCTTGAAGATGATCCTGACAGACGATTGGAATTTTGTTCGAAAATAATTGAAAAGACTGACGTAGATAGCAAATGGCATGAAGGAATCGCGTTTTCAGATGAAGCGACATTTTATCGAACAGGAACTGTAAACAGGCATAGTTATCATTACTATAACACAAAAAATCCACATATCTTACAAGAAGAAAAATTAAAATCAACAGGTATAACAGTTTGGGCTGCTGTTACCAAGGATGGTGTTTTGTAGTATGACATATCCTGACAAACAATGACTGGAGAAAGGTATGCATCAGTTTTAAGCAATCACATAGTTCCTCATCTTTCTCAGCCTGAGATGAAAGACGTTTTTTTCCAACAGGATGGAGCTCCTCCGCATTATGCTAATGTGGCCAAAGCAGTTTTGGACCAAAATCTTCCTAACCGTTGGATAGGTCGTGGCAGCAGCTTCATGGACTGGTCCCCAAGGTCTCCAGACTTGACTGTTTGTGACTTTTTTCTATGGGGCTTTTTGAAGGAGAAGGTTTATTGTCATAACATTGCGACAGACGATGAACTAATGAGGTTGATCGAAGAGGAACTGTTGTTGATACCTCGAGAGTTGTTCAGCAAAGCGTATGACTGTTTTCTATTTCGTTGTCATCAGTGCATTGCGATCGATGGACATCAGTTTGAATAAGGTTTATGGATCAAATAGATTTAATTCATTTATGAGTTACTTATGTCTTTAATTCCCTAACGTTGTTTAGTGCTTAGTAACATCGTTAAAATTCAATAATTATGTTGTAACACTTAAGAAAATAAAACTATTTTAACGAAAAGGTACTATTTCTTTGATATCCCGTCATTTTGTCCTAATGTGTCAGAATTAACTGATACTCAGGTATATTTCTTTTACATATGTGTATGTTAGGACTGTTGAGTTTCAGGTTTGTAGATTGTTCGTTGCATCTAATATATTAATTCAAAAATAGGGACCTCTTCGTGGGACACCCGGTATATCAAAACAGTATGTAAAAATGTGAAATGTACTCATACACAATGTTAAATGCACCTCAAAAACTTACTTGTAATTTTTATGTTTGTTCGGGAGTTATGAGTAACAATAAATGGTGTAAAATGGGATTTTCAGCTTTTATTGGTGAATGCTAATAGTTTACGTAGGCCTAAAAGGGATACACAGATCGATTTGGGAGAAACTCACTGTGCCTTTTTGGGCCACGGAACTTTTTTAAATTGCGTTTAATGGTAAGTCAAAATATTTATGGGATAGTCCCTTTCATTTATCTAATCACATCTATAGGCCAGTCGGTAGGGGTCAATTTAGACCAAAAGTTCCAGTAATTTACAATACGGCTGATTTTTTTTATAAGTACATTAAAGTATGTAGATTAACATAAAAAAAAGTTTACCAGTCTATCGATATCCCAAAGTGGAAAAAAAAATCGATTATCATCGATGTAGTTGTGGTATTTTTCAACAAAAAAGGTCATTTGTATTTATTTCGTCCGAGCAATGGTTTGTCTGGAAAAAATTCGATAATGCAGGTATGTATTTTGCAGCACGGGAAATCACTAAAAGGGGACATCTTATTCATATATTAAGCGTTGGCTTATTCTAAATTGACTGAATTATTTTCATATATCGAATTGAAATTTGGTATAGGAGTTAAAATATACATTTTAAACATTTATGCTGAGTCTCAGCTTGTTATCTTGAAAATGACTTGATCTAGGAGTCGATTTCGATTATCGATTTTAGGAGTACCGGACCCACGAACTAATTTCAATCTATTCCAGTTTCGTCAATTTTTGGAATATCAACACCAAATTTGTTTTACAAGTTCAGAACACCAGTATAAATATTCTTAGTAAGTATAAACGATTTTTGTCATGCTATTTTTAAAGACGAGGCGCTTGAAAATAGTCTTCTGTTTTACCTATCTCGTTTTAACTATAATACCTTTGGATTCAACGACTCCATTTTCGACATTTTTGAACATATCGATTCAAAAATTGGTACATAAGTGAAAAACACAATTGTTTTTGCTATACTTATTTTAAAAACTATATTAAAAAATTTACTAATCTGCAGCCGATTAACTCAAGCGTTTTGATGACAAATCTAAAAAGGTCTAAAATTATACTTTTTTAAGTTACTTATGCTTTGAAAAGTAAATAATAAAAAAGGTTTATACTCCTTGATCTTGTTTGAATCTATATATTTAACTTTTAAAAAAACTTTCAGGTTGATATTTTAAAAAGTTTCTAAACTGGAGCTGTTTAAAATGAATTGATGGGTCCGGTGCTCCTAAAATCGATAATCGAAATCGACTTCTAGATCGGTCATTTTCAAGATAACAAGCTGAGACTCAGCATAAATGTTTAAAATATATATTTTAACTCCTACGTCAAGTTTCAATTCGATATGTTAAAATTCGGCCAATTTAGAATGAGCCAAAGATTCATATATTAATAAGATGTCCCCTTTTAGTGATTTCCCGTGCTGCAAAATACATACCTGCATTCTCGAATTTTTTCCAGAAAAACCATTGCTCGGACGAAATAAATACATATGCCCTTTTTTGTTGAAAAATACTTCCCCTACACGGTGGTATTTTTATTTTTCTCTATCTTCATCCCAGCTCGAAATATTAAGGATAATCGAAAAAAAAATGATAATCGATTTTTTTTCGACTTTTGGAAATCGATAGACTAGTAAACTTTTTTTATGTTAATCTACATACTTAAAGGTGCTTATAAAAAAAATCAGCCGTATTGCAAATTACTGGTAGTTGTAACATATACCGACTTGGCTATAGTACCAGCTAGTATTTTAATAAAACCTTCCAAGCTTAATCGGGAAATAATTCTCCAGCTCGGTATAAAACTTTAAAAACCAAATTGTAAAATAGTGAAAGGAAATGATGGAAATAACGATAAACAACAATTTCAGGATGTCGGTAAAATCTCGTTTAGGTAAACAACGTGGTGGTAGCCTTCGTACGGAGTAGAAAAGCTTTTTGCCTTTATTAGCGAATTGCCATAGGAAAGATGAGCTATGAAGTGACTATTATGGTGAGACCTAAGGTCGGGAGTAGTAAACGAGCACCGAACACAGTCCCCAGAACAAGTTTTGAAGTGTCATGAAAAATTTCAAGTATATATATGTATATATTTGTGCGCACTATAAACGGTCCCATTATTACGTCCGATTTGCTACACACGTAAGTTTTTTAGTCGTTTGGACGAGTTTGTTAGCAAAAACGTATAACAACCGGAAGCAAGATCTTTGAGGTTTTACGTACTAGAGTGAAACTGTTTTGGGTTTTTTTTCTAAAAATAAAAAATGAATGTGTGCGGTCGTGGGACCCCCGTCAGGAACGAAGTTCATGACGCCATTCCTTCAATTCTTTTACCAGCCTTAACGGCAACATACACACGTAATTTTAATCATTCAATTGCCGTTTATAATTAGTTTGTTTTTTATACAAATATTTACAGTGTCCATACGTTTAATGTTATTATAATAAAGGTGTAGAATTAATTATAACGTCAAAGCTAAGATGGTTAACACAGTTAAATGTCCATTCATTGTAAATACATTCAATAAACAAAAAATTGTTGGTTCATCCGCCCAGGCTTAACCTAAAATTATTGTTTGTAGGCCTATGTTTAATTTATTTTATCTGTCCTAACAGCAACATACAAACAATAATTTTAGGTTAGGCCTAGACTTAAAATTACTTTCTTGGCCTAACCTAAAATTTCAGCGCTTGACGATATCTGAACTACGCCCGACGAAACCGATCGTCTCTTAAATTGATGAACCAAAACACATGTTTCTTGAATGTATTTACATCCATTGCCACAGTAACAAATTTGGTAACGCTTTTTTCGTTACTCGTATTTTACATTTGTCATTGAAATAGCAAGCAAATAATACAAATTTTTTCGTTACGCATTACATTTTCTACTTGATAACTCCTACCTAGATTTAAAATTACTTTCTAGGTTTAGCCTAAAATTATTGTAGGTATGTTGCCGTTAAGACAGGTAAAATAAATTAAACATACAAACAATAATTTTAGGTTAGCCCTAGATGGATGAACCAACATTTTATGTTTATTGAATGTATTTACAATGAATGGACATTTAACTGTGTTTACCATCTTAGCTTTGATGTTATAATTTATTTCTTTTACCTGTCTTAACGGCAACAAACATACAATAATTTTAGGTCTGGCCTAGACTGATGAACTAACATTTTATGTTTACTGAATGTATTTCAGCGCTTGACAATAATATCTGAACTACGCCGGACGGAACGATCGTCTCTTAATTTAAACTGATGAACCAAAACATAATATATGTTTCTTGAATGTATTTACATTCATTGCCAGAGCAACCAATTTGATTGATAACGCTTTTTCGTTAAGAGTATTTTCTATTTGTAATTGCCGTTTCAACCAATTTGATAATCCGTCTGGTTCCCCCACAGTCGATCAAAACGTAAAATACCATAAAAGTAACCGGTACAAATCCGAAGCGAGTTTTTGATGCGAAGCAGATCGTGGGCCGGCGCCAGAGTCTGAGGTGCAGAACAAATTCTAATATTTCGAACACGCAGACAACAATTCAGCGCCGTCGTGAGTAGACCAATTTAACATATAGTTGGTTGCAACCCTAAAATATATAAACTTAATTTTGGAAATTCGCTCAACTCACGTCAGCTGTTTAGCTGTGATCGAATTTTGTTTAAAGTCATTGTATTCTCTGTCAGATTGTAGGATAGGAGGAAAATAATTTTAAAATGAAGAAGAATAAAGTATTTTGAAGTAACCACTAAAGGTTTTGTAAAATAAATTGTTTAAGTCTGTAGTTTATAATAATTAAATATGAACAGTTATCTTAAGATAAGTTACCGTTAAGGGGCCCACACACAATCAGTTTAACTGCGCAGTTTATCTGTGCAAATAAAACACAGTTTTCTGAGAACTGTGTGGTGTGAAAGTAGACTCTCTCGCGCAGGCCAAAAGTCTGCGTAAAACTCTGCCTGAACTGTACACCTCAGTTTATCGCTCTGACATGACGTCATACTTTATAAACTGTGCCGTTAAAACTGATCGTGTGTGGCCCCCTTAAGGTTTGATTTTACTCCTACTCAGCAAATATAATTGAAAGAGACAGGACTTACCTACACCTGAAGATAAGCTGGAATACTACCGTCTAGAACTTGGTACCAGTGATTTATGTCCGTTCTATACTGCCATCTAGGACATAAGAAGTCGTTAAGTCAGTATACAAAAATATCATTTGTAACAAATAGGAAAGTAAAATAAGAGAATAATCTATACTAATATTATAAAGAGGTAAAGTTCGTTTTTTGTTTTTTTGTTTTAATGTAGGGGGTAATCTCTGGCACTACTGATCCGATTGAAAAAATAGTTTTACTAATAAAAAACTACACTATCCCCGAGTAACATAGGCTATAATTAATTTCGATAAAAACATTTTGTGTTTCAATATTTGTAAATTTAGTCGGAAAAATTCTTAGGTTAGGCATAGAATGATAAACCAACACATGTATTTACATTTATTATCATAGCAACCAATTGAATAAAATAACAGATAATATAGCTGCTGTTTGCTCCAATATTTCCATTAACAGCTTATTTCAAAATTTGGATAAATTATTTTTGTATTTCTAGCTTTTAGGTTAGGGTTTTAAAGTGTAGACCTTTTAACCATTATTATAACTGCTGTTTCAACATATAAGAAATAATTTGATTTGAACATTTAACATTATTTACCATCTTAGTTTTGAGGTTATTATTAATCCTACACCTTTATTTTAAATAAAACTTAACAAATGTTTTTAGAAGGTTCCGCTGGGGGTCGGCATGCGGAGCACGCAAGGGTCTCCCCTAGTTCTTTATATTTTGTAAACTCTCTCGCTAAATAAATAAGATTTACTAGCGAATGTCCGTAGGTGACTGTTATGGTAAGGCCGTGAGTAGTTAATGAGCATTGATCATGGTCCCCAGAACGTTTCGGGGTGTCATTAAAAAGAGTATATATACCTGTTCGCACTTTATATTTAGCAATTCTAACTTTTAAGTTAGGTTCCTATTAAAGTGTAGATCTGAGCCTTGCTGGTTCTTTGAACCTTTATTATAACTGCTGTAATAATTTGATTTGAACATTTAACATTATTTACCATCTTAGCTTTGGGGTTATTATTAATCCTACACATTTATTATAAATTAAAAAATAACTGGATGAAGTAGCTGTCGTCGGTGGTTCCATTGACGTGAGTTGAGCGAATTTTTCTAAATTAAGTGTATATGTTTAATCTTATTTTCGACTACTACCAGTAATTATAGTTAAATTTTTAACACTTTTAAAGACTAACTAAATTTTTGTTGAAAATAAGAGCTATTACACTCGTTTCAACTTGAAATCGGTTGGTCGGAAAAAGGTAGGACTTCGTTTCTTTACATTTCAGATCATTTGGAGTCGATACACGAAATTCATAAATTCATATTTTTTATTCCCGGAGTGATAAGTGGTAGTAAATATGCTTAAACATGCTGATTTTTGGGGAAAGAGTCCTAGCAGGGTTCTTTAGAAACACATTTTTATTTTTCAATCCAATTCAAAATGGCGGAGTTAGAAAGTTTAATCGTTTTTGGTTAGGGATTTGAGGAGTGGTTGTAGGACGGAGAGTCCCCGGGTAATCCGCACAAGGGTCGATCGTAAAATATTTGAGCGAAGCTGGACCGAGGGTCCCCAGCCGATCCCTCATTAGCGCGGGGACCCTCGGTCCTCTCCTGCCAAGAGAGGATTAACGGCCAGGTCACTGAAATACTCCATCCTGGGCTTTACTTCTTTCCACCATTATTTTGCATTCTCAGTTGCATTAGAAACGTTTATAGTGCATTTTTCTAACTACAAAATACGATGATTTCTTAATGTGTTTTAACAACTGATAAACGCAGTCAAATGTTGGCTAAATTTAGTAAATGAATGAATGAATGAAAGAGAGAAATATAAACACTATAAATGATAAGGTTTTACTTGTTTATTTTATCTGAACTATTGAAATATGGGTCGCCGGAATACTACCCCCCGGAAAACTCCCCCCCCCCCCCCCCCCGGGCTTCACTGCCTTTTTTTCGCCAGAGAGAGGGGGGGGGGGGGGGGCAGTTTTCCAGTTACGCACACTCAAGTTACGATATAATTAGAATTAAAAAAACTGTTTAGTCACAGTATGTTGCCGATAACATTATAATTGTAGGAACCTTCTTGGTTCTTGGGGGGGTAGTTTTCCGGGGGGTAGTATTCCGGCGATCCGCTTTTGCTAGGGGGGGAGGGGGGTAGTATTCCAGTCGCGGACACGGCTCCCATATTGGTTAGTAAGCACCAGGCGAGCTTTTATTGCTGTCCCTTGTCAACCTTCTTCAAACCCCATCCTAATCCTATAAGTGCGAGAGGGGACCGAGAGTCCCCGGTCGACCCCCCATTAGTCCGGGGACCCTCGGTCCTCGCTTAACGAAACAGGTAAACAATTTTCAGGTTTTTTTGGCCCAGGGACCCTCGGTCCGGCTCCCTTGAGGAGTATGTTTTTTGCCAAATTGATAAGTGGTAGTAAATTTGCTTCAAAATGGCTGAGCTCTGGTGAAAGGGTACTTGTAGGATTTCCCAAATAAGAATTTATCTTTTTCTATTCGACGCAAAATGGCGGCCTTGGTTAGAGTTAGAGCGAGGAAATTGCATGATTTCTTCCCCTCAGAAGCTCGAGTAGAATTATTAACGAATTTCCATAGGAAAAATGAGCTATTGCAATGGCCCTTATGGTAAGACTCAAGGTCGGGAGTAGCAAATGAGCACCGATCATGGTCCCCAGAACACGTTTTGGGGTGTCATTAAAAATAATATATATATATATACTAGCTGACCCGTACGGCGTTGCCTGTGGTGGTTGGTATTTTCAGTCTTTTTAACGTAATTGTATTCTTTTTAAGTGTTCAGTCAGTGAGTGGTATTTGGCTTTTATATATCTTAAATAATTAGCGCAATAATTGGTGTTTTAGTTCATTGTAGGCCTAACCTAAAATTATATTCAGTTTTTGATCCAAATCAGTTGTTGATCAAAATCAGCTGTTTTAAGCTTTTCATACGAACAGCTGTTTTTTGTGCCCCTGATAAAATCAAAAGAAATCTTTCTTCTTCTTCCTTAAGATGAACCTTCCATAAGATTAACATTGAAACTTTGAGGGCCACTGGGGCGTAGCCCTAATGTCCTAGGACTTCGATAAATGGCCTAAAACCTTCCCAGGGTTAACCTGTGTTACTATGCAAAATTTCAAAGCAATCGGATGTACGGTTTGGTAACGCATAAAGGACAAACATACAAACCGACAAACGTACAAACAGACAAACGTACAAACATACGGACATACATTGAATTATATATATATAGATTAGCTTCTTTATTAGCATTTTTAACGTATGAGTATATTTATTTGTAAATATGTTACTTAAGTCGTCTCATACACACTGATTCTTTTCTCCAACCGGTTTTGCTGCTTTAATTAGTCAGCATCATCAGGGCATATCCGCTACTGCTTAGTTATTAACATAAAAACACTACACAACACACTCATACAAACACACATTACATACGCACATAACGTACACTTTATGTCCTGTCAGGTGGCCGGCCAATTCCGTACTGAATTTGTATCTCTTCTTTATCGTTGTTAAAATATGCAGAATAAACACTGTCGGAATCAAACCTTATTTGTTCATTTATTATTTTCGTTTTGCTGGTTTGGTTTTCAACAACTATATAAAACCGCTCCCATGCTTTCATAGCCTTCATTTAGCGTTCATTATAGCCTTCGTCGCATTGTTTTAAAATATTTATTGTGTTCTCCATTGTGTCATAGGAGTGCCCGTTATCTAGAATATGCTTCGTGAATTTGGATTTTTCTGGTTGGTCCAATTTTATTGCAGCCAAATGCTGTTTATATATTTTTTTGAAATTAACAGTTTGTCCTATATACGCACTATTGCATGATTTACATGTTAGTTCATATACGTCTGGGTTATTGTATTTGCAAACTTTGTCTGAATTAGTATTCAGTTTCATTTCTATATTATCATAGTTAAATCTTTGTTTAAACAGCCTAGCAATGCTGTGTGTTTCTTGGCCTACATAATGAAAAAATACATAACTTTCTTTTTTATGCTTAAGTTTTATCAACTGCGTGTTATTATTCAACCTACTTTGGGTGTTTATTTTCCCCCGTATCTGTGAAAGGAGTTTGCTCTTCGTATCCATTGAATTTTGCCACTTCTTTTATATATTCAATCTCTAAATTAAAGTGTTCTAGGCTTAAAGGTATTTTTAAAGCACGGTTAATCATTGACCTATATGCTGAGATTTTATGGCTAGTCGGGTGATTAGAAGTGTTGTGTATTGTAATGTCGACATAAGTTGGTTTCCTGTAAATGTTAAACTCGAGTTCGTTTTTATTCCTCGAAATAGTGATGTCCAGGTAGTTGATTGTTCCACGCTTCTCCTTCTCGTATATAAACACCATGTTATTGTGCAATTTGTTTAAGGAGTCAACCATTGCATCCGGTTCACTGTCTTTAGATTCATGTATATTATCAATATATCATCTACAAATATCGGAAATAAGCTACAATTTCGAGTTTAGAATGTAAGGTGTTATTGATTTTAGTATCCGATTCCTGTAAAAACACTAGCCATAAAATCTCAGTAGTAGACCATAAAAATAGGCCATAAAAATGACCGGAAGTAGACCACATTTTTTACCGGAAGTATCATGTATATAATTGTGCGCACTCTAACGAACGCATTTTATGTCTGATTTGATCCAAATTTAGTACTAAGGTTGGTTTTCTAAGTCGTTTGGACGAGTTCGTTAGCAAAAAAAAAAATGGTCGGAAGTAGAAACAATTTTTGACTGGAAGTAAAACATTTTTTAGATTTTTCGTACTAGAATTATTTTTTTTAAAGTTTTCTTTAAAATATTGACATACGAAATAATTCCGCACATTTTTTTTGCGCGACCTTATAGCCCATCTGGTTCCCCCAAAAACAATCAAAACTTAAAATACCGTAAAAGTACCAGAATTAAATCCACGGCGTTTACCGTGATGACCGATGGCAATATATTTGGTACATGCTGGCAGCACCTTCGTGAGTAGATCAATTACCCAAATAGTTTTTTGAAATCCAAAAACATATGTAAATTTAATTTTGAAAATTTGCTCGACTCACGTCAGCGGTCCAGCTGCGTGTTCGAACTATTATACTTTTTAGTCCGACTTTTTCATCTACAAGACCAGTAATTATGGTTTTATTTCAATTGTTTTTAATAATTATATCTCCTACTATTCACGTAATTAGATTGATTAAATTATTCTAATAATCCAAACACTGTATCACGCACGATGGTCCGTTGACGCGTTTCGGAGATAATCCATCTTCTAAAATTACTATGGTAATACATGGATACCAACAATTAATCTTCTATAGTACCATAGTACTCACAAAGAGATGGAGTCTATTCAAAACGCGACAACAAGCAAAGTTTTAAAACAAAGCCGATACTGGTGGAAGACGGAGCTCAACGTATGTTTGAATGGTTACTTGGGGGACTAAGTCCTAGTAAAACACATTGTCTTGCACTACACTCATACTTTACATATTATACACGCGCCCCTCGTACATCACCAGTGATAGCAGCTGATATAGCTTCTATCCTGAGTAATAAAACTTTACGGCGCCATTACTCCAGCTTATCCTGTCATGCATAAACTACGGCAGAGTCAAGGCGGGTTTATACTCATCTTGAATGTACACAGTTTAATATTTATAGTGACACTTGTTGATACAGTGGTGCGAGTTTACAAAATTTCAATAATGTAAATTTTAAAATAGAAGTTTCAATTAAGTTCATATTTCAAAAGTAAACATTTAAAAAGATTTGATGGGCTTCATCTATAGCCTACTAATATTATAAAGATTTACAATTTGTTTGTTTGTTTGTATGTAGGTCTATGGGGTAATCTCTGGAACTACTGAACTTATTGAAAGAATAATTTTACTAATAAAAAACTACACTATTCCTGAGCAACATAGGCTATGATTCATTTTCATAAAAACATTTTAAATTTAAATATTAGTCAATTTAGCCGGTAAAATTCTTAGGTTATGCCTAGACTGATAAACCAACACATGTATTTACATGTATTACAATAGAAACCAATTGAATGAAATAACAGATAAAACAGCTGTTTGATCTAATATTTCAATTAACTGCTGATTTCAAACTTTGAAACAACTATTAGTATTTCTAACTTTTAGGCTAGGTTTTTATTAAAGTGTAGATCTTAGCCTTGCTGGTTCTTTGAACCTTTATTATAACTGCTGTTTACGAAATAATTTGATTTGAACATTTAACATTATTTAATATCTTAGCTTTGGGGTTATTATTAATCCTACACCTTTTTTTTTATAAAGAAAACATAACATGATTATGTATATAGAAGGTTCCAACGGGGTTGGCGTGAGGAGTACGCAGGGGTTTCCCCTAGGATAACATAAATACATCGTTAAAACAATTTTGGAGTGTTAAACAATGTATGCCATTTGCATAAAATACGATATGGCTTACCACCTTGTCAAGGAATGGATGAGGCAATATTGATTCTTTCCCATTTTCTTTGACGTACATCTTTACGGCATACATAAATCAAACTCGTACGATTTTCAAATTGAATTTCTTCAAGGTACGAGCCATAGGACTTAAGAAACTTAAAAAACTTAAATTCTCAACTTGATATCTCGAAAACCTTAAAAGATATTGCCAAAATTTAAAAAAATAATATAAATGTACCCCTTTCCCTTTTGTTGCAATTTCAAGCAAAGTTTCACATTCGTAAAAAGAATACTTCTGACGTTATAAGATTTTAAGAATCCAGGTGTGCTTTAGACCACATGCTAGAAGTGTAAACTTCTACGCGATATTCTGATATTCTGATTTACACTTCAAAAGTATAGAAAACATTGAATAAAAACACAATTTATGAAATGATGAAGCACAATTTCCTTTTCAGAGGTATTACCGAGTAAACTATTTTTTAAAATTTATTTATTATTTATTAACTCCCTCCAGAAGCAATACATAATACAAAATATGAACACATCTATTAAAGCTATTTTATACATTAGGAAACAGTGAAAGAAAACAAAAA
Source organism: Philaenus spumarius (assembly GCA_018207615.1). Classification (NCBI taxonomy): domain Eukaryota; kingdom Metazoa; phylum Arthropoda; class Insecta; order Hemiptera; family Aphrophoridae; genus Philaenus; species Philaenus spumarius. The sequence goes on from JAGFPH010004754.1 coordinate 62,876, forward strand.
ATAAATTTAACAACAGACATAAAGTGAACCTTGACTTGTATCATATTCTAAAAAATAAACACTTTCTCCCAATCGCACTTACACACCTATACATACCACTAATATACATAGCTTATTACAATAACATTGTATTATTTAACTCAAAGTAAAAACACATTTACTTAAATAAAACAGAATTTAAAAAATATATATATAATACACTTCAAAGAAACAAAACCCACATTACTATGGAAGAGAAAAAACAAACACAAAGAAGAAACACCCGGCTCTCCTAAAGGCATAGCCCGCTTTGGGGATAGCCACTCGTACATTTTCCGAAACATAAATATGACAGCAGTGAGACAAAAATTAACCAACAGATATGCAGCTCCAAAGTCAAAATTATAATTTAAAAAGATTTTTTTCAGAAATTAATTAAAAAAATATCGGCGAACATTCTACCCAAATATTAACAATATACATTATATGTTCTTGCTAAACAAGGGAGAAAAACAACGTAAAAATACAAAATAACAAAAATTTACACATATGTAAGATCATTGTAAGAGGAATAATAATACCTAAAGATCACTATACTATATAATAACTAACTGTAGTATAATAACTATTAACTATGTACATTTAACAAGTGTTCAACGTTTTCCCGTTCAAAGAGCCAATTTCTTAATTTTCGCAAAAAACATGAAAGTGGATTTCCACATTTGATGTGGCCAAGCAGTACATTAAACAATTTTGGCCCGAGGAAACAAAACGTTTTCGTAAAATAAGTCTTAAAAGGCTTTGGCACTACAAAATTTCCTGCACTTCTTAACCGCTCCCTCCTTCCATCACACCGATCAGAAAGCTGCCTGTTTCCACTTGTAATAAAAAATAACTTAAGTACTTTGTAAATATACAAGTATCTTAAAGGTAATATCCTTAAAGAAATGAATAATGGTTTTGAATGTTCCAACCTACTCTTGTTTAGGATCATCCGGACAAACTGTTTCTGAATATTAATTACAGAAATCAGATTACTAATGTAAGTCCCTCCCCAGCTATACAAACCATACTCTATCCTACTTTGAGCCATTGAAAAATAAATCATGCGCTTAACATCCGGAGGACACATATTTCTAAGAAAATAAAACACTCTTAAAATACTACCCAATTTAGATTTTAACTTAGACAAATGAACTTTCCAATTTAATTCACTGTCGAGGAATACACCCAAATATTTTATGCAGCTTCTTGCTTTAACAACTGAACATGCATTTTTGCAAAAACTTCCTTCACGCGTACAATTTGAGCAAGGATATATTAAATCCTCCGTGAAGTCATAACTTCCCTTTAACATGAAATTTATGTAGTTAGTTTTTTCCACACTCAGGACCATACGATTTTTAAAAAAAAACCATCTAATGGCTCTTAGGTCATCATTCATGGCCTTTTTGACATCACTCCATGTACCTTCAACATAACATAGTGCAGTATCATCCGCAAATGATGTCAAGCTGCCATTTAGTCGCGCATTACAAAGGTCATTAATGTATATAAGAAACAATATAGGACCCAAAACAGACCCTTGAGGTACACCATACTTGATTTGCCCCATTTTACTAATAACACCATTTACCCTCACACATTGGTTTCTTCCAGCAAGATAGCTTTGAAACCAACTCAATACAACTCCTCTGATACCGCAATTTGAAAGTTTATGGATCAATATTGAATGATCAACAGTATCAAAAGCTTTTTTAATGTCTAAGAAAAGACCACTCACACATTTATCACTATTTATGCCCTCATTTACACACCTCATTAAATTTGAAAGAGCTTCTTCTGTACTCATACCTTCTCTGAATCCATACTGGTTACTACTAAAAAAGTTAATTTTGTTTAAATAACCCATCAATTTTCGTTTCATAATTTTTTCGAGTATCTTTGAAAAGGTTGAAACAAGGGATATTGGTCTATAATTATTACATACGTCAGTAGACCCTTTTTTATGAATAGGAATCACTACGGCTTCCTTGAGTTGGTCAGGGAAAACGCCAGAACCAAAACTAAAATTAAAAACATATAGCAAGATATCGATAAATTTATACGATAAGTAAGTTTTACCATAGTAGAGCTGATTCCATCAATGCCTGGAGATTTCCTACTTTTTAAACAGTTAATCGCGCAAACAATATCTCTTTCTGAAATTGAATCTAGAAACATGGAAGAAGCTTCACACCTGCCACGAAAACAAGCTTCCAGATCGGATGAAACACAATATGAATCATTTTTATGATCTAGTTCACAAGAAATATCATCTACAACAGACAAAAAGTATGTGTTGAACCTCTCAGCCATTATCCCAGCGTCATCCTGGCTTTACCATCAACCAATAAACTTATTTTATTATTCATTGACTCAGTTTGACCAGTTATCCGTTTTAGAATACTCCATGTCATTTTAGATACTTGCAGTCTTTTAGAAGACCAAGATAATAATTACTTTTTATCTTACGTATATCATTGTGTAAGTTATTACGAAAACTTTTAAAAGTTTCCCTTAATCTATCATCAGTAGGACGCTTTTTAAGTTTCTTATAAATTAAATCTCTTTTTTTTAATGCGCTTACAAATGTAAGCCATTCAGTTATCCACGGTTTTAATTTTGTGAATACCTTAGTATTATAACTTACATATGTCGCTTTATTAACTAAGTCTAATAATATTCCAATAAATTTAGAATAGGCAAGGGATGCATTAAGTTGTCGATAAACATCGGTCCAATACACGCTATCAAGCGCACTATTTAAACACTCATAATTGATGCGATAAGATATGACTTGCTTACCGGTCGAAGTCAACTCCCCTCCCCTCAAAGTCAACAATGTCATGAAATGATCAGAAACATGCGATTCAACTACCCGTGCCTTCGGATTTATTCTAATCTTATTTAATACTCTAACATAAACATGGTCAATACACGTTTCTGAATCCTCTGTAACTCGGGTAGGCTGATTTATCAACGATTCGAGGCCAAAACTACTCATTAATGTTTTATAATTATTTGAAACTTTACATTCCTCTAGTATATTAATATTAATATCACCAATCACTATACAATTTTTAGGCGATTTAGTTTCCTCAATTTGTATAAAATAATCACTTAATTCCTCAAGAAAAAACTCAATCGATTGCGAAACTTATTAAGAAATAAGTTTCTTTTGAAAACTTAAAAACAATTTCCAGCGCGTCTGCTGAAGTGAATTTGAGTTGTCTACTCTGCAAACATTCAATTTGAGAATGTATATAAAATGCCACGCCCCCCGCTCTATAAGTTCATTAGAACTTAGCATAAGTTAGATTATAATTTGGTAACTGATAAAAATCGCTCTCAGTTTTGCTTATCCAAATCTCAGACAAAACTATTATAAGCGGCCAAACCTCCCATCCCGATAACTCAGTTAATAGAATGTCGAAATTTTTACTCATGCTTCTAATATTTTGATGAATTATGACAAGACGCTCAGAACCATTGGCAGCAAGATCAACACAAGCTTCTTCTGTAAAATCTAACATAAATTAAAAAATCTAACTATGCTACAAGTCAAGGCAACATACACAATACTACAAAAAGGGAAAAACAAAATGCAATAAATTAACACTAACATAGTATTTACAAGTTATGAAGATCATCTTGGCACATTACTTGCTTTATTGGATCACCTTCAGTCCTTCTCAAAAACACTCTGCCTCCTCGTACCCAGCAGAACTTGTAGCCGTGGTTCCTTTTTGCCTCGCGTGCCAAAGCAAACAACCTCCTTCGCGCAGGTGACAACGATTCGTTTATGTAAAGAGGAGAATCTGTATCAAGTCCCATGTGTCTTGTAGATAAATCCTGTTTTGCACGTTTCTTCCGTAAGAGCTCTTCCTTGTCCAAACGCCTTACAAATTTAACAATTATACCCGGATGGGTGTCTGAGTCCGGTCTTTTACCCAACCTATGGCATGCATCAATCATACCTTCACCTATTTCATAGCCTATAGCGACTCCAACCTTTTTTACAATTTCAACAACTTCTTCTCCCTTTTCCATGGGAGCGCCCTGTATCTCTATGCAATTACTTCTGCTATACTGTTCGACATCCTCCAATCTACTTTCCAGCGTCTTAATTTTCTCCTTCAAAAGTTTATTTTCTGTAGTTAATTTTTCTATTTCTTCCAGAAACTTGTCGACTTTCATAGTTTGCTGTTTAATAGCCTCCGTATTTTCTGCTAACTTTTCGCTCTGATTTTCATTTGCGGTATTAAAATCCTTCACAATAGTTCTCTGAGCTTCCTTTATTCCATTTATGGCGTTCATAATATCCTGTAGGCTCAGCTTTCCCAGTTTAACACAAGTTACAAAACGAGGAAGCACAATGTCCATTTCATACGTATTTAATAAGTAAACTATTTAAAAACACAACTTACGAAATGAGGAAGCGTAATGTCCTTTTCAGAGGTATTAAAAAGTAAACTATTTTAACACAACTGTCGAAATGAGGAAGCACAATGTCTATTTCAGAGGTATTATCAAGTAAACTGTATACTCTGCTATATACACATGTGTACTGCAGATAGTAAAGTGTGACGGTAAAATACGATTCACCGTCCGCAATTTTTAGACCCGGTGCCCCTACACTTCAAAAAAGGTCTGCAATCGACACATCCTGAAATGCATCTAAATGAATTTTGAGTTTTGTCGTAAACGAACTAAGATTGCAAAACGTTTTGGTGTGGTATGTTCTTTCGATTTTGCACTTTTTCGTATACATATGAATAGGCTTGGTAATAAATAAACGTTTTCAAGAAATTTAAATTGATTCAGTATGGGATTAACCTAAAAAACAATCAGCTGTTTTATTTATAATATGTAACAACAGATGTTAGAATTATAATACGGCAAGAATTTTTCTTTGATTTTCGTTTGTGTTTGCATTTAATTTGTTTACGTAACCTGAAATAGCTGTTGCGAAGAATAAAACTTACTAATTCTAAATTTGCTAAATTTGTTGTTCTGGTAATAAATGTAAATGCACTCAAGCAACGTGCGTGATCACTATAGCCTAACCTAAAATAAAATTGTGTAGCTAAGCTTTTCTTCTGCATCATTTGTTTTGTCTGCTATATAGCTGGAAGTAGAGCCAAGAATTTTCGCCATTTTTACGCTTTAAAATTTTAATTTGGCAAATTCCTACCTTAGCTAGCGTATGTCCCCGTTAAGAACATACCTTCAAAGTGTATCTGCAGTAGTTTTTGCTCGGCGTCGATTAAGTGCCAATCAGTCAGAGCGAAGCCGCTTCGTATATCGATTATTACATCTAGACTAAATTAACAGAAACATTTACAGTTTAGATCTGCCGTATAAGGTCAAAAACCCACTGTTTAGAATGATTTGTACATATTACAAATACTTTGAATGTCTTATCAATCCTTGTTATTTAATGTCATGATTCGCCGTTTCACTGACTGCATCTTCAGACTGATATTTAACACAAAACACTGAACACTAATAACACACCTTCGACATAAAATTGGTTAAAATGTTATTTTTGTACATCAGTACTCGTTTTATTATATAGAGATTCAATTTGTTTGTTTGTATGTCTCTGGAAACACTGAACCGATTGAAAAAATAGTTTCACTAATAAAAAGCTACAATATCCTTGAGTTACTTGGACTATAATTTATTTTAATAAAAACATTTTTCATTTCAATATTTGTAAATTTAGTGAACAAAATTCTTAGGTGAGGCCTAGACTGATGAACCAACACAAGTATTTACATGTATTACCATAGCAACCAATTGAATAAAATAACAGATAAAACAGCTGTTTGCTCCAATACTTCCATTAACAGCTGGTTTCAAATTTTGAAGCAATTATTTGTATTTCTAACATTTAGGTTATGTTTTTATTAAAGTGTAGACCTGAGCTTTGCTGGTTTTCTTTTAACCTTTATTAGAACTGCTGTTATAAAATATACGAAATAATTTGATTTGAACATTTAATATTATTTACTATCTTAGCTTTGATGTTATTATTAATTCTTCACCTTTATTATAAAGTACCTGGAGACCGAGCTAAAGCTCGATTATAAGCAGGGCTATGATTTCAATAATAAATATTGGATTATTGAGTTTTGAGGTTAGGCCTATAACATTAAACAACTAAATAAAGGGTATATACAACATTAGGCTTACCTGTAATAAAAATACAGTTTAAAGGATTAACCACAGTCTCAACGCTATGCCTCAGAAATAAGTCAGGCCTAAATTAAAGTATTATTTCAATATCGATTTATTCCTAGGGCCTAGTTCGCTCACGTCAATAACTACTATTATTGCAAATTTCCGTGAACATCGTTTAGGTTAGGCCTATAACATTAAACAACTAAATAAAGGGTATGTTTATTATGTATTCGTTGCCATGGTAACTATAAATAGATACAACATTAGGCTTACCTCTAATAAAATATACAGTTTAAAAGAAAGCAGATAATTATTGTAATGGCATTGAAAACATTTGCATCAGCTGTGCTTTGTATTGTTTAAAATGGACAAATTTCACTTTTTAATTTAATAAAAAGACGTAGAAAACGAATTTTCCCAGACTGGTGACCATTTCCAATCGATTTCTCGTGGCCAAAAGCCTAATATAAAATCAAAAAATCAAAAATCCTTAGACGGAGATTCCAGATCCATTTAGCAGACAAACAATTATCTCTCGCTTTAGAAGATAAGATAATTCATAACATGATTACGCGTATAGAAGGTTCCAATGGGGTAGGCGTGCGGTGCACGCAGGGGTTTCCCCTAGTTTACAATAAATTAATTTTATTGTCCTGAAACAATTTCTGGAAGTAAAGTCTAGTTAAGTATACGATGTGCGAAGGTACGGCGCAGAAAACCTTTTACTTTTATTTCTTCGACAGATCGTAACATTTCACTGCCTCCTAGATACGATCGTAAGCCAACTTAATACCGAGAAAATTGTTTTAAAATGGAAGCAATGTTGTGAAATTTTAAACTCTAAGCGGTATATGTTTAATCTGTTGAAGAAATTTGTAGGTTGGGTTTTTGTGTATGACTGTGCCAAAAACATCGTTGTTCGTTTTCAACCTGCATTGTAATCAACTCCTATAGAAGCTAGGAGTACGTACGTACGTGAGTAACATATTATAATATAACAGCTGATTTCAGCCATCATCTGTAATACTAAAACAAAACCTAGCGCAGATTATACTTTGGGGTTATGTTTACAACTTCAATCAATCAACCAGCCTTGTGAAGTTGGTTTTCTTAAAATATGACTTAAGGCTCTTCTTTACCTTGAAGACAACCGAAGTGTACAGTATGATTTTAATACAAAAGGTCTGACTAAAGTCGTTGAACCATGTATTCGTAATAACCTGTTTCGGGTTCTATTTATAAATTAATAATCTGGGAAAATAATTTAAGTTATAAAGAAGGCTTTACATTTTTTACGTGTTAGCTTAAAATATGGAAATTATTGCTTAAAACTCCCAAAAAATGCATTCAAAATAATAGATTTTTACTTAGTTAAACTGTTGATTAAAAGGAAATTAAATTTCTTTCAATTATGAGATATAAGAAAAAAGAACAAAGCCTTTAAGAACAATTTAAGATGTTTCACAACTTTTTAGACGTGTTTTGAAAAACGGCGTCCGAAACACGTTAGTACGAAATGCATATTTTTGCTGTTTTACGCAAGGTATAGAAGACCCTTAAAGAACTAATGTAGGCTATAATACGTTATAAGATTTACTTTGAGGATGTAAACTCTATAACTATATACAACCTTTTATCATCATTGTATTCGTTTATACAAATTTAAAGAAGATACTAAACATTCGTATATCTTCGTATAACATTAATTTCGTCACTGTAATATTAATAACTTCTAAATCATGTGATCTATCAATATGCAATAAAAAGCAATTAAAAGATAATACAGTATTTCTATCTTTCTTTAAATGTGTAAACATAAATGTTTAACAAGTAGGCCTACAGTTTTATAATGCTTATAATTGTACACATTTACCGAATTAAAAATCCATGTCAGCACAGTTAGGTAGGCCTAGATAAAGTCTGTTTTTTGTAAATAGTATTTTTTAAATGAAGTATTTCTGATGTGTATCTAATAATCTTCCTGTGATTTTTCACGGGGACTTACTAGTTCCTGTTATAAAATTAACGTATTCAATTGATTTAAATGTTTAATATTAATTACATGCATTAAAGTTATGATTATCCTCAATCTTTATGAAAAAAATTACTAAATATGTGTGGAGACTGCAAACGTGTTTTCGTGGCAAGCATACTGGAGAACCTTAGTTCTAATCTGAAAGTAACTTGCGAGAAACATTTTCAGTTAGTTTGAACTCGATGTTAAGTTTTGTTACAGTATAGTAAAAGAAAAATACAATTTCCTAAAATATATATAAAGATGTATACACGGAATGTATATAAAGGGAATGCACACGGCCATCGTACACTCCCAAATATTATTTTGATTATGCATATTGAACAAGCATTCCTTTAGAATGTATCTATCTATACTAATATTATAAAGAGGTAAAATTTGTTTGTTTGTATGTATTTACTCTCTGGAACTACTGAATCGATTGAAAAAAATAGTTTTACCAATAAAAAGCTTCACCATCACTGAGTAACATAGGCAATAATTAATTTGACAAAAATATTTTTTATTTCAATATCTGTAAATTTAGTCGGAAAAAGTTCTTAGGTTAGGATGAATTACCATAGCAAAAAATTGAATAAAATAACAGATAAAGCAGCTGTTTGCTCTAATATTTCCATTACTTAACACCTGATTTTACACTTTGAAGCAATTATTTGTATTTCTAACTTTTAGGTTAGGTTTAAATTAAAGTGTAGACCTGAGCCTTGCTGTTTCTTTTTTAACCTTTATTATAACTGGTGTTATAAAATATACGTAATAATTTGTTTTGAACATTTAAAATTATTTAAAATCTTAGTTTTGGGGTTATTATTAATTATACACCTTTATTTTAAAAAAATATTACATGATTATCTGTATAGAGGGTTCCAACGGGGTTGGCGTGCGTCGCACGCAGGGGTTTCCCCTACTATAATACATAAAAGAAGAAATCCCGACTGACTGATTCATAACCAACTTACAGCCAAAACTTTGATAGCTAGAGACTTACAACTTTCAGGGTACCTTCATATCACCATGTAGAAGTGTACTCAAAAAGGATTTTGCAAACTATTGATATTAAGGGTTGAAAATCGTTAAAATGCGGAGATTCACTCCCAGCCTTATAACAGATAATACAGCTGATTCGAATCAAAATCTTTGGAACACATAGTTGTGACCTATACAGAACCAACATATGTTTGTTGAATAAATTTACATTCGTTACCATAGCAATCAACTTTGCAAATTTATAATCAGTTTATTATTTTTCACAACAGCTTTTTTTTCACAACCAACAGGTTAACAAAATAGAAACAAACACAAAGAAAGATAAACGAAATAGGCTTACTATATTATAATTCAAACATCTGTTGCTACATTATC
>JAGFPH010004754.1:98673-112277 GCA_018207615.1 Philaenus spumarius
GAGACTTGAAGTGGAAGCGGTACGTGCGTCCTCCGCTCACGGGGCGATTTTTCTCGCTATCAGTTAGCAGTCCATGAATCAAGAAGGTACAAAACTTTCTTCTTCAAAAGTTTTTAAAATGATGAGGTTTTATTCGTACCGACCGACGGATGAAAAGAAGGACTCATAGAACAAGGGTGCATCGAACGAAACTATCATTTCGGCTGTTAGTTGCGGCAAAATAATTGCAAAAGAGCAACATTTTTGGCATTCTATAGTAAGCAATAGATTTAAAACTTTATACTGTTGTACATTTTCTTGTAATATCAAACTGGCACAAAGAAAAATGGAAAAGAAAATACCAGATAATCCTCAGAGTAAATAACCAATGGTTTTAATAATACCTGATTTTCTATTAATCAATGGTTTCAATAATTTAAATTTGATAGGAGTTTTTAATGATTATGTATGATAAAACTTTGCAACTATAATTATATTAAAGAAAAAATGCAATGAAATCAGATTTTTAGTTAACAAATTTACTGCCTTGGCAATTTAATTCCATACTTTATCTGTATATTCCTTCCAAGAATATTCCTGGAGGGTATGGTTATATAACACAGGCGGGTTTTCAACTTCTCCCAAAAATTCCACATTAAGGTTCTGCTGTAGTGGCGGCATCTCGGGTTTTATCCCATAAGAGCAATGTTAATTTCAAACCATTTATTTCGTTTATTTTTTATCATAAAATTGTTTGCAAGGTCTCATTTTAAGCACAGTCACAATACGCATCCGTTTTGCATTTTACATTTTTTTTAAATGCTTTTGATTTGTTATGTAATTGACATTTTGTAAGTACAAAGTTTGAATTTTTTTCCTAACACAATAAACAATTAATAATGAAAAATAATTTAGAAGCCAGATCCGAAATTTTGTAAAGAATATTCAGTTTTTTTTCAACACTCAATTACAAAAGATAGATTTATAAAATGGTTTGAAATGAGGCAATGTCAAAGCGTTCAGCTGCAAGAAATTGCACTGTTTATATAGGGATATAGTAAGAGGCGCTTGCGATTCCGGTTGCTTTCTCGTTTACTGGAGCAGACCCTTAAACCTAGAATTCCGACGCTTCGTCTGGTAGACGATGGTCGCCATGTTTTCGTTCCCCATTCCCGCTACGTTGTAGTGTCCGTCCCCATCCTTTATTTGCCACCCAGACGGTCGGAAACCGGTTGTATGTGTGTATTTGTGCGAAAATTGTCGAATAACATTGCGTCTTTGTAGCATTAACATTGCGATGCCAACATCCTGCATTGAAAACTTCCTGATACTCAACCTTTACAACAAGAACCTCAGAGAAGAAATATTTGCTCATTCTGCCCATCCAAGAAACGTCGATTGACGAGATTCTTTTGCAAGCGCTGCTCAAGAGCAATGTGTGGTGACCGTCAAGGACAGTGGTGCTTTGAATGTGTTCAAGAGCAATAAACTGGTTCAAACTGTGCCAGTTGTATGTCTTATATACCATTTGTGATGTTAAAGTGCTAATGCAACGAATTACTTTATTCTTTTTAAGTATTTATTCATTAATTTTACCTGTCGTCTCGTAGACTAAGCGTTAGGAATAATGGAACTTTTATAAGCGTCGGGAATCTAGGGTTAAACACCTCCAAACAAGTCAAAACACATAGTTTCAAGCGTGACGCTCGATTTTTCCCGATCTCAACAGTTGACACAGTTCGAGTCTCTCTCTCTTCGACAGCAAAACGCCTCGTTGGGGAATCCCTCATTCAGTTACATAGAAAGTCGAGTGGAGGGGAAACCCTTCCAGTTCGAGTCTTTCTCGCTTCGATTATTCCTCGCCCCGTGAGCGAAGGCCCTAAGAATTTTTGTTCTTTGTGTTTTTTTTTTTAATACAACTAGGCCTAACCATTTAAAATTTAGAGGGCTATACATTTTTTTAAACACCCTAAGTGGGTGACAAAACTACAAAAATGTGTCACATATGAAACATGAAGTTGATAAGATGTTAAATATCTGTTGATTCTGTTAAGCTGTTGATTCTCATTGTTGTTTAACGAAAGCCCTCCGTATATAAGGCGACAAGTTTTCAATTTAAAGTACAGTTTTTAATGTTTTTTTCTATATTGGAAGTGGAAGAAACTTTCGAACTTCTTATGAAACACTTTATATTTTGTGTTTTTTAAAGTTGTACTTAATTCTGAATAAACTATTTATTTATTTGTCTAAATAATGTTTTATCAGTGTTAAAGAACGTTTTCATTGGTTCAAAACGTTGCCATACAAAAATAACTTCTGTTTAGTTATGGTGTTTTTAAAACTGTATACCCCTCTCACTTTTAAACGGTTAGTCGTATTAAAAAAACACAAACAAAAAACATTAAAAACAAAAAAATAAATCGCGCCTTTTCTTCAATTCTTTTCCCAGCCTTCGGCAACATACACACGCAATTTTAATCTTCCAATTATTGCTGTTTATTATTAGATTGTTTTTTATACAAATATGTACTGTTTCCATAGGTTTAATGTTATAATAGTAAAGGTGTAGAATTAATTATAACATCAAAGCTAAGATGGTAAACAAAGTTAAATGTCCATTCATTGCAAATACATTCAATAGACATAAAATGTTGGTTCATCAGTCTAGGCCTAACTTAAAATGGTTTTGTGTATGTTTAATTTATTTTTTTATTTTTATGTTGTACCTGTCTTAACGGCAACATACATACAATAATTTTAGGGACTTAAAATTACTTTTTAGGCCTAACCTAAAATTAATGTATGTATGTTGCCGTTAAGGCAAGTAAAATAAATTAAATGTACATACAATAATTTTAGGTTAGGCCTGGACAGATGGACCAACATTTTATGTTTATTGAATGTATTTCAGCGTTTGACGATAATATCTGAACTACGCCGGACGTAACCGATCGCCTCTTAAATTAAATCTATGTACCAAAACATATGTTTCATGTATGTATTCATTGCCATAGCAACCAATTTTGTAACGATTTTTCGTTACTCGTATTTTATATTCTTCATTGTAATAGAAACCAATTTAATAATACTTTTTCGTTACGCATTACATTTTCTATTTGTTAACTCCTAATGCAACTAGCGTTAAGGAACTTCGTTCCAAAAAGTATTAGGCTAATATAAATTGTAAAATTCAAATAGAAAGTTGATCGCCATATTGGGTAATGGTGGCCATTTACAAATATTTTAACTACATATTTTTAATTGCACAAATTACAAGGACAGGTTTAAAGTTTTCTGTCAGATTTATAGTTTACAAGATACCAATGGTGGCCCATTTAAGAAAGACACCTGTACAGTTAAGCTTATCTGTTTCGACAGACTGTAGTATTAGCAGTTAAAATAAATTAATAATGTTTTCGTTTTGTGAAATTCAGTAGAGCCCCTGTAGATTGAGTTTCCGAGTAATTCAAGGTGGATTTGCGTGCCCACTGAAGAGCCCGTGTTATTTCAGCCACCACGACTAGGTCCACCGTCGTCCGAGAAAGAAAACTGTTTGCCTTTTATAAAATACGTGTACCAACGTGTTAAAACATAATTTCCCAGTCGACTAGAGTACTGTATCTCTTTACGTCCCTAGTGGTTTAGAGTATAACTTACATCACTAACAAAACAAATACACACGTTTACCTACCTACTCAACTCGTACAATAACACATATCTTACAATTTCATCTTCAGCTCAGGGGAAAATTTATTGCAGACCAGTGCAGTACAAATTGCATGAAAACAACTACATTTATTTAAAATCATAAAACAAATTTTCTATTTTATTTTGCGTTGTGGTGTCTTTATTTTTGTTTGTAGTTCTTTTATGCTGTGCTATGTTTGTTATTTTGTAGTTGTTATATATTGTTGTTTTGTGCTAAGATGGTTTTCTTTCTTTTTTTTTTTTGTTATTATATGTCTGTTAGTTTGTTATTGATACGTACTTGTTGTTTTATCGTTGCTTAGGTTTGTTGGTTTGTGCTGTGATGTGTTTTTGTTTTGTGTAGCTAATATTAAAACACATGTTCTATTTTATTTTGTGTTGTGGTGTGTTTGTTTTTCGTTTTTGTTCTTTTGCCGTTGTTATAATATTTGTTATTTTCACTAAAATTATTTTATTTGTTTTGTTGTTACTATGTGTCCGTTATGTTGTTGTTGATAATATGTACTTGTTGTTTTATTGGTGCTTAGGTTTGTTAAATTGTGCTTTGCTTTGGTGTGTTTTTTGTTTTGTTGCAGCTATGAGTCCCTTATTTTGTAGTCGTTATGTAAGTGTTATTTTGTGTTGTGATTGGTTTGTTGTTTGGTTGCTTGTTATTTTCTGTTGTGTTACATTTTTGTTCTTTTGTTGTTGTTATATATTTGTTAGTTTATGCTAAGGTGTGTTTTTTGTTTTGTTGTTGGTATGTGTCTGTTACTTAGTTGCTGTTATGCACTTTTTATTTTGTGTTGTGATTTGTTTGTGGTTTTGTTACTGTTGTACATTTCTTATTTGTGTAGTGATGCAATTTGTTAGTTTGTGCTGTGTTTTCTGTTTTGTACTTGTTATTGTGTATTGTGAAGTGTTTTTCGTTTTGTTGTTCTGTATCTGTAATTTTGTGCAGTGATTTGTTTGTTGGATATTTGTTATTTTGTGTAGTGAAGGATGTGTTATTTTGTTGATGTTATGTATTTTTTATTTTGTAATTGTGTTTTGTTTGTTATTTTCGTTTAATGTTACAGTTTTTAATGATGTTTCATTATATTTTCAAACTTTATTTTGTTGAACAGCCGATGGCGAGGGTTCACGAAACCATAATCCCAAGTATCGAGGTCGATGTAAAAACGCCCAAAGCTGCGAGCGGAACGAAACAGCACTTGAGCCTGAGCAGGAGGCTGAGGTGCAAACAAATTATAACAATATATTTCGTACACGCAGCCAGCTATTCAGCGCCTAACTGAGTAGACCAATTTCCCAACTGGTTGAAGTCCTAAAACATATAAACCTAATTTTGTAAATTCGCTCAACTAACGTCAGCGTCAGCAGTTCAGCTGCGTGATAAATAATTTGTCACAGTAATTGGCCGGCCAGTACAAGTACGCTTCCAGTTCGATGACTTGACAGTATTACGTTGTAAATTGATGCAGGTCGTTGAAAAATGCAAGAGGCCAATGCTGTAATGAGTTTTCCACAATACAAATTATTAATACCTAACCTAAACTCTACACTACTTGGATCAAAATCTACAAACAAACTAAGCTATGAGAAGAGTAGCACCCAAACGTTAATACAAATAAACGGTACATACTTTTTTCGTATAATGTTTTCACAGATTCACCTTAAATCGACCAATTACTTATCAATAGTTCGACTTTAAAAGTGATTACAATGATACTGTAGCCGTTAGATTCACTTGACAGAAACATCTATCAAATTTTGAAAAAAGGAAATTATAATAGTTCCATGCAAATACAAAATGTAAGACTACACGACGTGTATGTCTCGAATGTTCTTGACGTTGATCGATTGAAGGTAGATTTGATTTATCTCACAAGAAGCAACAGCTTGATAGATACATGCGATATCATGTCTGCATTGATTTAGGTTCATCCTTTCGATCAGTTCTTGTTTTGACAAACTAGGGGTGGTTTTTTTTTTAATTAATGCAATACATACTGAAGCCGTAAAAGTAAGCAGCAATTGTTCTTCTTTCGAATGAATATTGCTGTAGGAGTTAAACTCATTTAGTATATTATTTATTATATCTACAACTAGTAAACCCCCGTGAAAAATCTCTTAGATTAATTAGATACACATCAGAAATACATCATTTAAAACAAAATCTATTTAAAAACAACATTAAGAATTACTTATTTGGCGTACCTAACTACGCCGACGGGGATTTTTAACTCGGTAAATGTGTACAATAATAAGGATTATAAAAATGTAGGCCTATTTGTTAAACATTTTTATTGACATACGTTATTATATATTTTAAGAAAGATAAAAATGCTATATTTTAATTGCTTTTTATTTTATATCGGTGGATCAAATTATTTAGAAGTTATTAATATTATAGTGAAGAAATAATTAATAATCAAATATTTGTATATGTTATTCGAAGATGGACGAATGTTTGCGAAACTCAACGAATAAAGATCTCTCCTTTAAATTTATATATACGAATATATCTTATCTTCTAAAGCGAGAGATAATTGTTTGTCTGCTAAATGGATCTGGAATCTCCGTCTAAGGATTTTTGATTTTTTGATTTTATATTAGGCTTTTGGCCACGAGAAATCGATTGGAAATGGTCACCAGTCTGGGAAAATTTGTTTTCTACGTCTTTTTATTAAATTAAAAAGTGAAATTTGTCCATTTTAAACAATACAAAGCACAGCTGATGCAAATGTTTTCAATGCCATTACAATAATCATCTGCTTTCTTTTAAACTGTATATTTTATTAGAGGTAAGCCTAATGTTGTATCTATTTATAGTTACCATGGCAACGAATACATAATAAACATACCCCTTATTTAGTTGTTTAATGTTATAGGCCTAACCTAAACGATGTTCACGGAAATTTGCAATAATAGTAGTTATTGACGTGAGCGAACTAGGCCCTAGGAATAAATCGATATTGAAATAATACTTTAATTTAGGCCTGACTTATTTCTGAGGCATAGCGTTGAGATTGTGGTTAATCCTTTAAACTGTATTTTTATTACAGGTAAGCCTAATGTTGTATATACCCTTAATTTAGTTGTTTAATGTTATAGGCCTAACCTCAAAACTCAATAATCCAATATTTATTATTGAAATCATAGCCCTGCTTATAATCGACCTTTAGCTCGGTCTCCAGGTACTTGATGATAAAAGGTTGGATTTATATACAGTTTATAACCTCAAAGCAAATCTTATAACGTATATTATGGCATACATTAGTTCTACAACTCATATTGAACTTCACAAGAAATTATAACATTGAAGTTGTAAACATAACCCCAGAGTATAATAAACTGTGGGTTTGCTACAGATGATGGGTGAAATCAGCTGTTACGTTATATGTTACTCACGTACGTATGTAAACTGTCTTTTATAGGAGTTGATACAGTCTCGTAGACGACGATTTTTTTTAGAAAGAAGATTAGTGCTGCCAACCTAAGCATAATGACACTGTTTAACGTTAAACTGCGAATACAATAATTCAAATCGCTCTAATTAAATAACTAAAATGCCCGAAAACTTAAAAAACAATCACAGAAAATGAAAACCTGAAAAAATTTGGTTGAAGTGACGCGCGATGTACGAACAAATAGTTCAATTTGAACTTATCGGCAGATGAACCGACGTCGTTTGGAAAATAAATCGTTGTTTCGGTTAGATTCAAACTTAATGACTCAATGAATAATTGACTCAGTTTCATTCAAATGAACGGCTTTAAAATCAGAAGGTAGTTTCAGTCATGGTTCGGGTTCTGCATGATTGATTACTTTCTATCATATTCAAATACAAATTGGTTAAATTTTACCTTTTTGTGTCATTAAAGTATAGTAAAAACACATTAATTAGCCAATTTCCGTAGGAAAGATGGAGTGACTCTTACAGTGAGAAATAAGGTCGGGTTTGGTCAATGAGCAGCGAACATGGTCCCCAGAACACGTCCTGGGTGTCATTGGATATTTTAAATAAATACGTGGTACACACTAACGACGTCATATTTGGTCCACATTTGGTGCACACGTTGGTCCACATTTGGTACACACGTTGGTCCACATTTGGTTCACACGTTGGTCCACATTTGGTGCACACGTTGATCCACATTTGGTACACACGTTGGTCCACATTTGGTACACACGTTGGTCCACATTTGGTACACACGTTGGTCCACATTTGGTACACACGTTGGTCCACATTTGGTGCACACGTTGGTCCACATTTGGTACACACGTTGGTCCACATTTGGTACACACGTTGGTCCACATTTGGTACACACGTTGGTCCACATTTTGTGCACACGTTGGTCCACATTTGGTACTCACGTTGGTCCATATTTGGTGCACACGTTGGTCCACATTTGGAACACACGTTGGATGTCTAAGAATGTCAGACGAGTTCGTCATTCAGAAACATCCAATAACCAGAAACACGTTTTTTTTAACAGGAAGTACATTTTTGGTACTACAATTCTAAGTTTATATAAACAAATAAATATAAGAGATTATTCTTAACATTTTTTGTTGTAACTCGATCTTATAGCCCGTCTGTTTCCCCTTATATCGATCAAACCCGCAAAATACCATAATAGAACCAAAAACTAGCAAAAACATTCCTCCTATGCGAGTGGGGCGAAGAAGGTCGTTGGCCTTTTTTTGGAGGCTGAGGCGCAAACAAATTCGACTAATATGTTTTTAGGCCTACACGTAGACAGCTATTCGGCGCCTTCGTAAGAAGACCGTTTCCCAAATTGTTAGTTGAAACCCTAAAACATACAAACTGAATTTTGAAAATTCGTTCAACTCACGTCTGAAGTTCAACTATTTGATCAAATTATTTACAACTTGGGGAAACCCCCACATGCTCCGCACGCCCACCCCAATAATAATAACCCCAAAGCTAAAATGTTAAATAATGTTAAATGTTCAAATTTAATTATTTTGTATATTTTATAACAGCAAGGCTATAATAAAGGTTAAAAGAACCAGCAAGGCTCAGGTCTACACTTTAATAAAACCTAACCTAAAAGTTAGAAATACAAATAATTGTTTCATAGTTTGAAATCAGCTGTTAATGGAAATATTGGAGCAAACAGCTGTTTTATCTGTTAATTTATTCAATCTGTTGCTATGGTAATAAATGTAAATATATGTGTTAGATCATCAGTCTAGGCCTAACCTAAGATTTTTCCGACTAAATTTTGAAATAAAAAATATTTTTTTTTTTTTTATAAAAATGAATTATAGTCTATTATTCAGAGATATTGTAGCTTTTTATTAGTAAAACTATTTGTTGAATCGGTTCAGTAGTTCCAGAGATTACTTCCTGCATACACACGAACAAACAAATTTTACCTCCTTATAATATTAGTATAGATAGTGGAGAATAAGTACAGATAGTTAATAGTGAAGAATAAGTTCTTTTAACAACTTTAGGTTGTTTATCAGAGTGCATTTCAACTCCTTGATGTTTTTAAGTTAAATTTCCCTGACTACGTTATCCATCACTCTCCTGAAGTACACATTAAAAATATTGCAGCACCCGTAGATAAATTTAATGGTAAGAGCATTTTTACAACATAGAGGTGAATTTTATATCATTAAAGTATATTTACTTCCTACCTTTTACCAACCCGGTGTGTAAGAAATACAAAACGTATCTAATTAAACAGGCAATAAACTTGTTGTAAAATAGTTTTAATATTATAACAATTAAAATGACGTCACATTTTCCCATCCCAGCAATAGCCCAATTAACGCCATGCTGTGTGCATATAGACTACGGTAGTATTTTATGGTTTTAATCAAATATGCTTCAGACTCATTAAAGTTTACGACGTCAGAGACTGACTTCAACTTATAAAGTGTGTAATAATATATTTTAATATGTTCATCTGAAGCAATTTAATTGAAAACTAGGCAATTAAAACGAACCATCGAAAATAATTATTCGCAGATTATTTTCTTTTTATAAAAAATGGTGGGAAATTTTATAACTAATACTTGTAATAATTCAAACAAGCAGCTGAACCTCGGGCGTGAGTTAAGCGAATTCCCAAAATTGAGGTCATACTAGTAAGACTCCGTGAAAAATCACAGGCAGATTATTTAGATACACATCAGAAATACATCATTTAAAAAAAATCTATTTTAAAACAACAGACTTTATCTAGGCGAACCTAACTAGGCTGACTGGAATTTTTAACTCCCTAAATGTATAGGCTACAATTATAAGAATTATAAAACTGTAGGCCTATTTTTAAACAATTTCATTTATATACGTTATTATATACCGGGTGTCCCACGAAGAGGTCCCTATTTTTGAATTAATATATTAGATGCACCGAACACTCTACAAACCTGAAACTCAACAGTCCTAACATACACATATGTAAAAGAAATACACCTGAGTATCATTTTATCAGCGTGATACATTCTTCTCATATATGCGTGGCAACTCAGCTGTATTTTTGTCTTTACCTTGTAAAATTGTATTTTTATTTTAGGTTATGTCAAAATGTTAATTTTATTACTAGTATTGTGTTTTTATTGGAAGTAGTGATACAGAGAATCACACACAGCTGCAGTGACACCGGAACAATTGGTTGATATTGGAGAACTGACTAATTTATTTCGTATATTTATATATTTTTGACCCGTGCGAAGCATTCGCATTCTAACTTACTTAAATCCAACTTAATTGAAGTACACACCGTATATTTAGTATCGTATAGAGCGTATTTAGTGCGTCAATGTAAATAGCAATGTAGTGGCGTAACGGCAGCTCTCCAGCTGGGTATTTTATCATCAGTGTTGCCAACGCCAGGAAAATATCCCTACAACTTACTTGATCTTACATCACTGTTACTTTCGTATTCTTTATTTCTTTTTTATTTTACTTTTTCGTATAATTGTATTTTGTATATTTTTCCGGTGTAGCGGTTAAGGAAAGCTTTAAAATGATGCCTCATTCATGTAATTTAAAAGTGTATTAAGGAAGTTATGGCGTACCGAAAAAAAATGGCCTTGAGAAATAATATATGTGATTACAAACCAATTACCTAAAACTGGTTGCGGTAATTGCTATAATTTCCAAGAATATAAGGAGAATTGTAATGCAAGATCTGGAAATAAAAAAATATTATTATTATTATTATTAGTAGTAGTAGTAACAGGGACCTAACCGACAATCTGTATAATATGAGTTTTCTTGGTAACCATGGAATTCCATTTTGATACCTTTAGCTAAGCCAGTAAGCACTAAAAACACATTTACAACTTGTTTCATTTCGGTTGTACTAAAATAAAAATTGTATTTTTCAGATCACTAACTGGCAGATATGACCATGGCAACCGCAGTAAGTACAAACATCTAAGTTTATTTCAAGTGCTTGTTATCTCTTTCTTAACAGTTCAAATATACGAACAAAGTTTTATAAGTTTTCAATTAGATTTGTTCCAAATCAAAACTTGTGAACTGCTGATAGATTTATTATTTCAGATGTTACAAATTGTCTATTATTGTTTGTAAAACAAATAATAAAAAAACTCTGAACATTTTACAAAAATATTAAGATTATTTAATTGGCGCGAAGATAATAAACTTCAACTAAATATAAACAAATTATTTCACTTTATTGATTTGCAGTTATTGAATGGGGTTATTAAGTTCTAGGATTTGGGGGTTCTTATGTCACAAGATTTATCTTTTAGTTGCAGTGTATTAAAAAGAGCATAGTCCAACTTTGGTTTTATTAGCAAATTTCCATAGGAAAAATGAGCTATTGCAGTGGCCCTTATGGTAAGACCCAAGGTCGGGAGTAGCAAATGAGCACTGATCATGGTTCCCAGAACACGTTTAGGGGTGTCATTAAAAATCATATATATATGATATATGTCTCTAGCGGCCACATTTTAAGTCCGATTTGGTTCAAATTTGATACACATGTTGGTTGTCTACGTCGTTTGGACGAGTTCGTTAGCCAAAACAATCCAACAATCGGAAGCACGTTTTTTGACTGCAAGTAACTATTTTTGAGATTTTTCCTACGAGAATGAATTTGTTTTTGAGTTTTTCCTACAAATATAAATGTAGGATGTTATTCTGCACATTTAGTTGTTTTACGCGACCTTATAGCTCGCTTGGTTCCCCCAAAATCGTTGAAAACGTAAAATACCAAGAAGTACCCGTTTCAAAGCCATGTGGTGGATTCTAAATAGGGTTGGCGTGCGAAGCACGTTAAGCACTGTGTATTGAAGATACTCCCAAATAGGCGGAATGGCGTGCGAACTATTTTGCAGCTATTCAGCACCGTTTTGAATAGACATATTTCCCAAATTGTTGGTTGAAACCCTAAAACATAGGCCTATAAACATAATTTTGGAAATTTGTTCAACTCACGTCAGTGGTTCAGCTGCGTGGTCGAATTAAAGTTTCTACAAATTCATATAAACTTTAGGAAATTTAAAACCAATTCATTTTTTTTAGTCAAAGCCAAAGACTTTACTCTATTTTGAATTAAACAAATGAAATATGGTTAATTTTCATATTGATTATTTATAATTTGAAATAATGAGATTATATACATGCTTAAATTGAGAGAGTGAATATTAAGGCATGCTTAGTTTTAATAAAAATTTCTAAAAGTTATCACTTCCAACGTGTGGTCCTTGCACAACCAATTTTGTTTATATATCACCTATGAACAATGTTAATGGATATTTATTGTTTTAAGTAATAGCGATTTTCTATTTTGTGTTCAATTTATAACTTGTACTCTTTGTAAAGTGTAAAGTGTAAAGTGTTATTTGTAATTTTTTGTAGAAAAATACGAGTATATTCTTTTTATAAAAGGGCATTTAGAAACTTAAATACAAAAAATTCAATTATTTACATATCAAGAAATAATAACTTAAAACAATACTATAATACAATAAAAACAAAACATACTAGAGACAAAAATAGATAGATGTACTAAAATAGGCAGAATAAACTTTAATTTAATAGAACTTTGTACTTAATATTCTTAACTTATTTATAAAATGTAAGTGCCGAAGGCTGTTGATCAATATTTTCAATTAGTGCCTTTATACACTCTTAATTGAACTAAAATAATGTAAAGTAGAATTCAGTATGCTGAGACAAGCATCATATTAGCGTTGAAATACCACCTTAATAGGTTGCCAATGAAGGGTTTGGAATATGAAAGCACAGGGCGTGACATTGAACGAATACATAAATTGGTATATTAAGTTATGGGTATATTGGAAAGAAAAACATCAAACATAAACTTGAATTTCTTGAAACATTCGGATTGCAATTACATACATGAAGACTTACATGAAAAGTTAAATTGTTTTGTATTATTTAAGGAGACTTAAATTGTTTTAGACTTACATCGTACATTGGTACACATGTTGGCTGTCTATGTCGCTCGGACGAGTTCGTTATCCAAAAAAATCCAACAACCGGAAGTACATTTTTTGACAGGAAGTAACTATCTTTTGTGATTTGTACTACGAGAATGAGATTTTGTAGAGTTTTTCTAAAAATATAAATGTAGGATGTTATTCTGTACATTTTGTTTTTTTACGCGACCTTATAGCTCGCTTGGTTCCCCCAAAATCGATCAAAACGCAAAATACCATAAAAGTACCCGGTTCCAGGACTCTATAACAAGGGCTAAACCGTTTCTTTGATCTCGGCACTGTGCCGCCAGTTTCACTCTGACGTCACTATGCTGACACGCACTAGCTGCTATATTTCAGTAATGTGCGCGCAGTCGTTAACTCGCTGTTGCAACTCGATGGAAGGCTTCAGTAAAATAAAATTTAGATTTTTTATTAGTTATATGACTTACCGTCAACAATATTCTAATTTTGCC
>JAGFPH010004755.1:13342-43152 GCA_018207615.1 Philaenus spumarius
GGTGTCAAGTGACCTGTCAAGTGACGGATTGGTGTCAAGTGACGGATCGGTGTGAAGTGGTGTAAAGAGGAGTGGGGAATACCACAGTGGAGGCCAAAGTCTGTTTCTATGGTATTTTTGTATATGAAGGAGTTATTTGTGGCTCGAATTACAAGGAACCTCTGATTATCGCTACTTGAATTACCGGGATTCTACTGTATATGTATATATGTGTTCGCACTCAACGGCCACATTAAGTTCAATTTGGTTCAAATTTGGTACACACGTTGGTTGTCCAAGTCGTTCGGACGAGTTCGTTAGCCAAACAAATCCAAAAACCGGAAGCAGGTTTTTTTGACCGGAAGTAATTATTTTTTGAGATTTTTCAAACTAAAATGAAACTTTTTGGGGTTTTATCAAAAAAAGTAATTAATTGTGAATATTACTCTGCACATTTAGTTTTTTTACACGACCTTATAACTCACTTGGTTGACCCAAAATCGATAAAAATATAAAATACAATAGAAGAACCCGGTTGAAATGCAAATGGCTGTTTGTATACAGCGATCAAAGCAGTCCATAACCCGAGGCCGCATGGTCGAGGTTCAAACTCGCAAAGCTCGAAGGAGCTAGTGAGTCGAAGCTAGAGGCTGAGGCACCAAATTCTACTAATACATTTCGTACACACAGGAAGCTATTCAGCTCCTGTGTGAGTAGACCAGTTTCCCAAATAGTTGGTTGAAACCCTAAAACATATAAACTAAATTTTTTTATATTCGCTCAACTCATATCAGCGGTTGTGCTTTGTGGTCGAATTGTTATAATTTGGTACTTGTATAGTTTACCATATTGAAATGTTCTATTCCAAGTGGTGTGTTTTATAAAAGGCCCAAAACAAATTCTAGTTTAAATTAGGGCCTTGGATCCATGCAGTTAAATGAATACAAATGTATTTGCTTTCTATTGTTTTTATTATTCATGTCTAGTTGAATTACTTTTCACACGTGTTAAGGGAACATAATAAGAACTCAACAAACATAAAATATCCATAATTTATTTTTATTACTTCATTAGAGAATACGGTACTACTTATAAATAACAAAAACTGAATTTCTATACACAATAAATCCCTAAATGTACACAATACTTTACACAATCATACAGTTTCTACAAATAAACAATATTCTCAAATATATTTCTTTATTATACGTTTACATCTTTGGCAACATTGGATGCTAATGTACTACACAGATACTAACAAAAGAAGGTATCACAGACTAACTTAACTTGGCAGTGAGCTTGAGTTGGGGGGAAACACAAAACTGGTTAGGACAAAATTTTATACACATGACTTAGACCTGACCAATTTTGTTATTACACAATATATGGAATAGTAGTTTGTGAGTGTTAGTAGAACTATAAACATTTCAGTCGCATCTCTTAAGAATTCACACTTTGAACTATTGTTAAATAACATAACCAGATAGAATTTACTACTAGAACAGGAAGAAGTAATTATGCATCAAGGCGACCAGGAACTATTTTGACTTACATATATGAATGAGGTGGTTGTGTAACTATTACTGCTTTTAGAATATATTTTACATTCAAATGAAGTCAGTTAATGAACAAAATTTGTATTAGAATTTGTAAAAAGTTACAGAATTTTAAAGGTATCTCGTTCGAATTAGTGTATTTGGTATTCATGTTTTTTTCAAAAAGGAGCATAAAACTAACAATAACTATAAGAGAATTTTTTAAATTATCACTCTGATTCGTGGAGCGATTTTACAAAAATCTGAGTCACCGCGTCTGAGAATGCGATAAAGAGTAGCGAATATGACACAGACACTGTGGAAATAGTACAGGATTGTTTTAATGAAACAATTTAAATAAAATCTTTTTTTATTTGATTTTAAACGGATTATTTTAATTCTGGTTTAGAGAGGCTCGCTTATAGAGGCTTATACTGGTTTGTTTTGTTTACAGAATTTTGTTTAAGTAAGTCATAGTATACACTTTCATGGATTCTTTCAGAGCGGATTGAAATGTTTTACTTTTTTGTAAGCTGGAGAAAACACTCGTCTAGATCAATATTGAGTTTTACTAGCACTGTAGAGGTAATTGAACATTATGCTTTGGCCTGATAATGACTGCCAATAGCTAAACATTTTTGCCCACCAATTGTATAAAATCATACAGTATGTAACAAGGCCGTAGCCAGGGGGGGGGGGGTAGGGGGGCCCGAAATTTAGTAGTAAACAATAATACTAGGTTTAAAAAGTGGAAATTAAATTATAAAATAGACAACACAACAGAGGATCCAGCAACATATTTTACAGCATTGTGCATTGCATGCATACTGATATTTAGATTTACTCGATTAAACTACAACGTACAATACACGTGGATGCAGTAGGTTACAGCCTTACTCTCTTGTGAGCTTGATCTTATCTAAAATAAGAAAATTATGAAGGTTCAACAAAAATACTTTACTCTAACAAAACACGCAATGCATTTTGTATTGAAAGTACTCGCAATACGGTGATTGGAGTGCGAAGCACGCAATGCATTGTGTATTGAAAATACTTCCAATACAGGAGTTGGCGTGCGAAGCAGTGTGCGTCGGCAGCTTCTCATGGTGTTCAGTTTCAAGCTCACATGTGCGTCCTTAGCAATGAACGAGTTAAAAGGGTTTAAATTCAAATTACCAGTACTGACCTGACAACACCCCCCCCCACCCCGAAAAGTTTTCCTGGCTACAGCCTTGGCATGTAAAGCACACAAAGCCAAGTTTTCTAGATCAACTTATTAACGGTTACAGTATGATCAATTTTACATTTACAATAAGAAACAAAAATTCAAAGGTTATGTAAATAAATCAATAAACTGTATACCTGAGTTATATATACACACAGAAAGTAAAAGAAAAACAAACAAATATGTTACAATTAACCATACAAACTGACAGTTATAAGCTTTAGAATGGTTAAATTGTATTAAGAGTTATTACGTAGACACGGAAAGTCTTAGTTTAATTTTTGAAAGCTTAATAACAACGATCCAAAAGTACATATTAAAAATACACAGTGTAAATTCTATATCGTATAACCAATTTAAATATTGCCAACAATGTTAATGTTCTACTCAACAACAGGAAGCACATAAGTTTTATTTAAAACACGAATAGTGAAAAATAGTCTTCATTCTCTATTTAATTACATACTTCAATCTATTATCTTAGACCACTGTAGACTATTTAAATCAATCTAAACTATCATTTAAACATTGTAAAACATATCGGGGTATAATTTGCAAAGAGTATCAAATCTGAAAGAACAGGATTCATGCGGACAAGTTATAATTACTCTGATACAAATATTTAGAAAACTTAAACTTTACAATACAGACCGTCATAGTAAAACATGTGTTGAACCCCTAATAAATAAAAGGTGCACTGTTGTTATTTTGTTAAAAGGAAAGGAAATTACCAAAAAGTATTTTTGTACAGAAATATCACTAAACAGGAACTTCATTTCTCTTTTCTCATCCATTTGCTTGTTATATTAGTATATCTTCGTTTCTCAATTAATTGGTTAAATTATGTTCTTAAAAAATTAATGATAATTGTATAAAATTATAGTTTTTCTACAAACAAGAGTTTTCTCGAAAATCATTAATATGTTTTACTTTTGAAGTTAACATTAATATTTCATTCTCTTCAAATTGGTAGGAATATTACATTTTCGATCGTTCGAATTGGACCTTGTTAAAGTATTTAAAAGACAATTTTTTTTAGTTAAAATACAACTTTGGTGGATTAAAAATTTATAAAATCCAGTCAAGCAAATATTATTTTGTTATATTGTTAGATTAGGTTAGGGTAGAACTTAGTATAGCAAGTTTTTATGTTGCAGCATGTTAAGTACGGTAGTTACTTACTTTTTTACACAATTTGTAAACTAAACATTTTTTATTAAAAGATTAGAATTGTTATCTATCTGTGAGGACTTTTGAGGGTTAGGCCTGTGAGATAGGTATAATCAAAATAATAGAGATAAAACCAGCTATTTATAGTACGGTAATTCTTTTAAATGATAGGAAAGGTTTTATTTTGTTTAAGTGTTAATAATTTATGTTTCAAACAATACTCCATCGTAGTTGACTGCTATGTATTTGTGCTTGCAGCCTAAAAAAAGTGATCAATTGTATATAAAAACATATTATAATACTTAAACCCCAAAAAACTTTAAATATTAAAGGCATATTTTGGGCACAGATTCCATTCTCTCACCTCCCAACAAAATTGAAAATAAAACAGTTTTCTTCCAAAATAATAAGAGGTTTCTTTGTTTCAGAAATAAATAATCTCATTAGACATGACAAACTCGTAAAAAAACAAACCAAACATGTTCTTAACCGTAGAACCGGCAGCTTTAACGAAAATGGATTTTTTGGCGTGTGCAAGCATTTATTCAAAAATTTGCCAAAAATAGTAAATTAACCCCAATCCAAAAGTGTTCCATAGCTTTTTTGTAGAGAAAAGTTCAAAGAATTTGTATATGCCAGTAAAAAAATTAAAGATGTAAAATTTACAAAGTTATTAGCTCAAGAAACAAAAAAATGTTCAGTTACGAAAAATAAAAGTTCAACTTTAAGTGTACATAAAAAGTAGTAAACATTTTTTGTAATTTTTTCTATAAATGTAAAAAAGTTTCGTAATTTAGTTCTAAATAGAACTATATAAAAACATTTAACATTTTCAAATTTCTTATTTTGAAAACACGAGATTTTATGTTCTTACTACAAGTCTGCTATCAAAAGTATGCCAAGTTAGAAACGTAATTTACTAATATATGCTGTGCCCAAAAATAAAATATTATTATAACAAAGTGTAGAGAATAAATCAAAGAACTGAACTGTAAATTATCTTTTCATAAAAGTGTTTGACTTAGAATTATTTGAATAACAAAAGTTAGAAAAATATAGAAAACTCTCGTCTGTACAAGATGCGCGCGCAAACTCCTATGTCTGGATATGTTGTAAAAGTACGTTAGGCTTCAGACTTGAACGTTAGATGAGACCATATTAGCAGTCACTTTCCCACGGTCCTACACAATAATCTGTTCAAATATAGCATATTTGGTTTACAGGGGAAGTTAGCTTGAAGCATTATGTTTACAAAGATACCAAAATATCTCTAAAAAGCGATTGAGGTCACACACATATCACGCGAAATAAATAACGCTGTTTATTGGTTGGAAAACTGACCAATTACAAGGGTCTACAAAACCCCTTACAACTTCAGAACTATTTGTCCGATTTTTGATTGGATGAAAGTTTTGGATAGGGGAAATTGTGATGAATGCATCGATACATAGGTTTAACTAAGACAACGTACTGGGCGGGTTTTAGAGATTGACAAAAGTTGAGTTATTTCGTTATGTTTTCTATGAATTTTCGGGCTCCGATTGATTTGTAGAAAACTAATAAACTGCAACTATGATTACGTATGAAAATATATGTTTTAGAAAGAAATTGTAAATACAAAAAATAAAGTTTGAAACATTACCTTTCCAATGGTGTTTGTCTTTTTCAGATTGGAAGATTTTTAGTGGGTCAAATATTCAATACAATCACGCGTTACAAATGTGTTGAGGGTTAAATTGGTAGCGAATGCACACTAACGAGCCAACTTAGTTCGTAACAATAGTTAAATTCTAATTTATATTAAAACCTACATCATAATTATTAAAGTTAGAGTATTCAATAAATATAAAATGAATATCATTTAGTAATTTTTAGATAACGAACATGTAGATGTTATATATAAACTTCAAATATTATAAATTTAATATTTAACAAATATTAGTTTGGTTAAGCTATTATATAGTTGGGCAGAAATTTGTACAGAAGAGAAACTTTATGTTCACAGTACATTTAAAACTAAAACTTTGTACACCAGTTATGCACATTTATTTATATTTAAGTTACGGTACTTCTTTGTTGCTATGGCACAAGCATTCACTTACACTGATATTCGATTAGTTGTACTGTAAGTATTATTATATTTCCAATGGTGAATAACCTAGGTTAGTTGTGTTATGTCTATATTAAAACAAACTAATAACAACTTTAATAGAAATTACCAAGCGGTTTAGTTTACAAGGTAACAAAATGGTAATCAAGCAACTCATGCTCAAAGTGCAGAAGAAAATTTAAATTTACGATAGAGTAAACCAAAAAACACATACCCATAAAACCAAAATGAAAATTTGAATTTGTAGAGTAAAATATATTCAAACGCTTTTAAACATATTTTTATCTATTGTAAATTAAAAATAATATATTGAAAGCGTAGGTATTTAAAATTACTTTACAAAAATGGAAAAATGAGTATGTTTTAATAATTAAACACTGAAACTTAATAGTATGAATTACTTAAACCAAATTTATATATCGAATAATAATTTTTAACTCGCTTAGTGATACGACCAAAAAAACTTGATACGGTACATTATATAAAACACAATTTAATATTCTAAATATAATTTCACAACAAAATAATCCATCGCTTCTACAATGAAGCGATAAATAAACCACCACTTCACAACCAAGCTGTGTTGACACACAGATTTAAGAAAATGATTTCATTGACTTAGGCCAAATATAAATAGATTAAGTTATAAGGTTCATAAATTAATGATTTATAAGTAGCCTAAAAAACATATATAATATAAAAAAAAACAACAAACAATGATCAAACAGTAATATTGTTTGGAAAAAAACACTCGGTAGATCCAGATATTACGATGATTTTAAATCAAAACATTTATCTAATTTCAACAAATCATTTCCTTTCTTTTCTAGTGAAAATAATAAGTTCTGTATAATATTTATAAATTTACTTACTATAACAAACAACTGAAAAAAAGGATGCTAAAGGAAGTTGTTTTACAAGTACCGGTAATGGGAATTTTGTTTGATTAAGTAGTTTTAATTTTGTTTTAAACATGTTGACAATATTCATAATCCAATAATTATTTGCAAATAAGAAAACCACTTAACAATTATTGTTTGGAATTACAATACTTCAGACTTTAATAATTTACCTTATCATGTGAGTTGCTTGAAATAAATCTACCTTCAACATCCTTCTTACACAACATAAATAAATATATCTAATTGGTTTCATGAAAACCACCTGAGCAACAAAAATAACGCAGGTGCCAGAACATGTAAACCGACTGTTGATGCACTATCCGGTACAACATCATGAATATGAGTTGCGGCGATGAGGGTGCTCAGGCTCAGTTCGGAGATCATCCTGGGACTGAAACGTTGTAACAGACTGAGCAGTTTGTGCGCTTCTTGGACGCAAGACTCCAATTGCAAATCAGAAGGATGACTGCCCACGGGTACTACTAAAACGATAATGTCCACTTCGACGGTTAAATATCCCCTGACAGTGCATTCGGCCACTTGAATCTGACGGTCTAAAGCTTTCAGGATCGTGCCCAGTGTTAGTGCGTTAATCTTTTGGTTGTTTTTGTCTACGTTTGATATTGGTTTCCCTCGAAGAGCGTACAGTGCTCGGTCTACTTGCTTCTTGCTGTAAACAGGACAGAAATGTTATTCATTGGTAAAATGGGAGATTCAAGTTTAGTCATTACAGAGTAGAGTCCAGCTATTCCGAACTAATTGGGACCGAACACTGTTCGGTTTAGCGGGAATTCGGAATAGCCGGATTTCATGAATAATATCAATGTATTGACTTGTTAAGGGGACTCACCCTTGAAAAAATCGATTTTGAAATTTTTACAGATTTGGATAGCTTGTTTTATCACGTTCAATTTGATATATAACACTATATACTTTTCTTTAAAATTCGAGTGACAAAAAATATATTTACACAACTATGCACATACATTTTGTATCAAGCAGCAAAATCCCCAACACAATCTCTGCCCTAAGGATGAGACCACATGGTGCAAATACCATAAATCTATTATAGATGGAAATTCCTATGATCACAAGGAGCATACATATTTACCTTCTGTTTTGATGTTAGAAATTAAACCTATTTTCAGAGACTTGGCAAATCCTTTACTTTTAGCTAAGTTTACGCATAGCGGTACCCAAAATGTAAGTGAGTCACTGAACAATATAATTTGGTGTAGGATCCCCAAAAAAGTGTTTGTTAGGCTAGAGACTCTAAAATTAGGAATTTATGACGCAGTTTCTAAGGTCTTAGGCCTAAAACCAAGCAAAAAGTGTGTGGCGGCAATGCAGTTCAGTGATGGTGTTCGAGTGAAAAAAGCTGAAAAAGCCCTTGAAGAAATTCCTAAAAAGTGTCGGCAGGCCAACAGCTTGAAAAGAAAGGTTTTAGAGGAAGAATTTGAAGCATATGAAGAAGTGGACAATCCTTCATATGCTCCTGGACAATACTAAAATATAAGTTGCAAGTAAAACTTTTTTCAATTACGATTCTCCGAAAGTTGCATTTTTGAACACTTAGGTACATTTTTCTCATAAAGTATTAGAGATAATGAGCTGAAATTTTGTACACTTATTTATAGGTTTATACTAAGCATTTAGATAAAAGATTATAAAAAAAAAATTATTGTCAGTTTTAAAGCTTTTTTTCAAAAATTAATCTTATGATTTGAGGAAACATTAGTTTTTTTGGTAAAAAATTATTAAAAATCAACTTAGAACATAAAAAACTAGTGTAAATGTGTATGAAGTACCACTGTATATGTGTACTAAATTTCAGCATTACATCTCTGCAGGTTATTTATTAACCCTAGAATGGAAAGCATTAGTAAATTTTACGACTACCCTCAGTGTTTTAGTTAAAACTCCTAGGTTTTGGGATTGACGGTACTGTCCTTCCAGGTATTCCATCACTGTCGGTAGTCAAGGTTAGTGTCATATTTACAGTCGAGCTCAGTGGTTAATTCTTTTCGAGTGAGGCCTGTAGTCGTAATTTTTACTAATGCTTTCCGTTCGAGAGACTTTTTTTAGAAGTGATTAGTTTTAGTTTTTTAACTTTCCTGTCCTTGTTTTTTTATGTTATAGTGTTTAGGTTTTTGAAAATAGTGTACTTATAAATAGTTTTGTAAATAGACGTTAAGAATGACTCTTTATTCATCGGAAATCGACCGTCTGATCAATGAAGTAAGTGATGACTCGGATAAATTACGGTGGCCAATGTGTATTTTCTATGGTATGCTAAACATGGCTGGAATAAATTCCTGGATTACACATAACCGTGTGTTAAAGATGAAAAATGAAAAACTTATCACTAGGAAGAAGTTTTTACTTGAGGTGTTCAGAGAATTCGTCACACCATGGTTGGAAAAAAGAATACAAATTCCAACAATTCAACGAAAATTGAAATCACTCATTGTTGACTTCATGCACAAGGAAATGGGTAGGCCAAGACCTGTCCTCCAGCAACCGAACCCAAACAATAGAAGAACAATTTGCAAGTTTTGCCCGTATCAGAAGAGGCGGATGACAACAAACTGGTGTATTCAATGCCTGCAAGCCTACTGCAATGAGCACCGTGGCCAAATGTGCCACAATTGTGCCGCCGGAATCTAACCAGAGAACTTTGCAGTATGATAATAATTGAACTTAAAAATAATATTATATGAAATTTAACATATCTTACTTTGTTGTTTTGGTTGCAAATTTGCTTAATAGTTTTTGTTTACTTTTTTTTCTTTATTAACAAATTTTCATACAAAAAATAAGAAGTTTTAATTCAAATACCTTCAAATATACTACAGTAATTTTATAATTTAAAAATATTATTATTATTATGTAGAAAATTAAGTTATTTTTCTAATTGTGATCATTTTTTTAATTAACTTTTATCCCTGATAACATATTTATCAATTTTATTTTAGTCGTAAAATTTACTAATGCTTTCTATTAGTGTAACTTTTTGGTAGGTTTCCATTCTAGGGTTAAAGTGTACCTAAGTTAACATTGTTCTTATATGGGAGGGCGAGTCCCCTTAAGGCATAAATTAAGTGAGGGGACATCTGCTAGAGTCAGTTCTATACAGCGTTGATCTGCTCGGAGGAGGTGAACGGTCAAACTGAACTCATATCACACGCGGCAAATGATTTTGACCTGGCCTTAGTGTAGGTTTACACCAACCGTTGCGTTACGATTCTGTTTTCTTCTAAAAATGGAAGGGAAGGGATAGGTTGTTCAAACTATTCGTTTTGTCATCCGCAGTCTGTCCGTTAAAGATCGTCTTGAAAAATTCCTTCGAGATAAAGAAAATTGGATGAACGCAACTGACAGATGACAACATCACTACTAGTGCCTAGCTGTTATATCTAATCCTTCCTTCTTTCTGATGCATTAGCTTCCTTCCCGTAAAACGGATGGAAAACGTGAAGAAACAAAACCAGCTTTCATTCCAATTTTGTTTCAGGCGTTTTAATCACGCTTAGGCTCTATGCATGTCTCTATTTAACTTATTTGTATAACAAAAAATGTAAGTTTTTTTCACGAACGTCTTTTTAATTTCTCCTGTTTTTATGTTAAAAAAATTGGTATTTTTTCTGAAATCTGTTCGGAATAAGCGTATTTTCGGAATAGCAGGACTCTACTGTACAATATAAAACGTGTGATGTAAAGTGTGAATTTAAAACTGACTTTTCATCCATTTCAACGGCTTAGAAAACACACATTCTTTTAGAAAATATCCGTGCAAATTTCACACTATCTCTGACAATTTCAAACAATATCAAATGAGTTTCATTAAATATATTTAAGTGATAATAGTACAAATTGAAATCTGCTATAAAATAACTGCAGTCTAGTTACAAAAATAAAAGTGATCTTATTTTGGAAATCTTAATTAAGAAAAAAATCGTAATACAATCAACATTTTTATAACTTGAATTCAAAGAGAATGTAGCTTCTTTGATAGAGTTTGATATTAAAACATTTCCTCTTAAGGAGAGAACATCTTTATTTGAAATAAGAGGCTTAAAGGAAGAGATACAGGTTTAGAAAAAGAATATATTTGTATTTTCCTACTGCCATTACATTCGTAATAAAGCATTTAACTGTACAGTATCAACTAATTAATCTTAAGTTCAGTAATCTACCTACATTTTGCATACAGGAAAACAGTAGTATTTGATAATTTGTAGGGGAAAGTCTGTGATTTTACATTTTGAATCTATTGTTCTGCTATTTTATACTATTTTTATTTCAAACGAATTCATTCATTTATATAAACATTTATATTACTTTTTTATATAATTTTATTGTGAATTCTAAGAAATTGTAATCAAATTTAATTGATTAACCCTAGAACCGGCGGCTTTAACAAAAATGGATTTTTTGGCATAATATGCAAGCATTTTTTTCAAAAATTCGCCAAAAATAGTAAATGAACCCCAATCCAAAAGTGTTCCGTAGCTTTTTTGTAGAGAAAGGTTCAAAGAATTTGGATATGCCAGTACAAAAATGACAGATGTAAAATTTACAAAGTTATTAGCTCAAGAAACAAAAAATGTTCAGTTACGAAAAATAAAAGTTCAAATTTAGGTCTACATAAAAAGTAGTAAACATTTTTTGTAATTTTTTCCATAAATGTAAAAAAGTTTTGTAATTTAATTCTTAATAAAACTGTATAAAAACATTTATCAATTTCAAATTTATTATTTTGAAAACACTAGTTTTTATGTTCCAACTAAAAGGGTGCTAACAAAACTAGGCCTGGTTTGAAACGTAATTTAGGAATTTTGCTTTGCCAAAAAATGAAATATTATTATAACAAAGTGTAGAGAATAAATCAAAGAATTGAACTGTATACTGTTAAATTATTATTTCATAAAAGTATTTGAGTTAGCTTTACTTGAATCACAGAATGAGATGAAACAAATGAAACCTTGTGCGGACAAAGGAAATTAAAAAAATGACCGTTAAAACAGCCGTCCTTTGCGAACTCAAGTGGTAGTATGAATTCTGCGCAAGTCTGTACTTTAAACTGCTGTTTGAATAACATCTAAAAAGTCAAATATAGTTTGCTTTACACCAAACGAAAGATTGAACTTTGGTCTATAAATAGATTTAAAAAAGTCTATTGAAATAATTCGAATTATAAAAGATATCATGTGTTGTTTTATTGGTTGAAATCTGCTCAATTGCAAAGGTTTACAGACATTTCCATATCTTTGGAACTATGCAAGTGACTTTTGATTGAATGGCAGTTTTAGAAAGTTAAAACCTTAACGAATCCAAAGCTATCTCTACATTATTGTCAAAATATCCCGGTCGAGCTCAATTCAGCTTTAGAGAAGTGACAAAATAGAGCATAATTGCTTTGTATTTCACGCACGGAAAAACGTTTCCAGAAAACTAAAATTTTAAAACGATGATTACATATGTAAACATACGTTTTAGAAAAATATGTTAAATACAAAAATTAAAGTTTGAAACATTACCTTTCCAATGGTGTTTGTCTTTTTGAGATTGGAAGATGTTTAGTGGGTCAAATATTCAATACAATCACGCGTTACAAATGTGTCGTCATGATCGCATGTTTCATGTGATGTGCCGGTTCCAGGGTTAAGGAAATTGATAACGTAAACATGGTGGGGGTTGTTCCTCACAATCAAGCCCTCAGTTAACCAGTGTTAGGTGCTCTTTGCTTAGGCGTAGTTTGTGTTTATTCACCTGAAGACGTGAAGTGTTTATATTCTTCACGAAACGTCGTATGTTATTTTAAAATATCATCCATAGTACTGTGTGTGTTTTTGTGTATGTGTTGTGCGTGTTATTGTGTTGACGTGGAATACATTCCTAATATTATTTTTAAATTTGGATAACATACTTTTTTAATCTCAAGGTGGGTGAAATCCATTATATATTTTTAAATAGGTTCAAGTTATTGGACTGTTTTGTTATTCACTCGTCCAAAATAATTATTAATTATTCTTAGATAAAATAAAACCTGAACACAAAATCTCACAATAAATACGTTTACTAACCTCAAACGCGTTTCAACGACAATGTCGCCATCCTCAGTGATGCACGGGCTACAGTAACCAAACTATAACTGATCTAACATTGTGACAACGCACCGTATAAATACCTAACCAGAAGGGGCGTACCCTACAGGGGGCGTGTCATAACCTATGCTAAGGCGTTAACCACCGCCTACCGTTTATCAAATATCTTAACAATATAACTTAAATAAGATTGCTAAACTAATATATGTAAAATCTGAAATATATGTATGCTGCTGCGATTTTTAATGGGTATTCTAAAGAATTAATAGACAACATAGTTAGAAAAATGAATTTCAAGAAAATCAAGGAATCAAGGTGCACTCTTGTGAGCAACAAGCCCCAACAGCGATGGGTTAAAACAACGTTTGCCCCACCATTATGTAATGTTGTTAGAAAATCGTTAGCGAAATATGCAAATTTGAATGTAGCTTTGACGGCTGATAATAATCTTGGTAAGATGCTGGGTAATCCTAAAGACAAAACTCAAGAACACGACAAATCCGGAATTTACTGTATTAACTGCGAAATGTGTCCTAAAAAGTATATAGGTCAAACCATAAGAAGCATGAAGATACGAGGTAAAGAACACTTTTCTCATTTAAAATATAATAGGCCTGTTAAATCTGCTATGGCTAAGCATTGTTTAGTTGAAAATCATCATTTTAAAATAGAAAATTCTAAACTGTTAAAACATGTAACTAAACCCAACACATTGGACGCTTGGGAAACTTTTTATATTAACAAATACCGTAACATAATTGTGAATAATGAATTAGGTCCTTTACAGTATTCTTTATTAATGTAATAATGCTATGTTTTGTTAAACATTGATATTAGTTTAGCAATCTTATTTAAGTTATATTGTTAAGATATTTGATAAACGGTAGGCGGTGGTTAACGCCTTAGCATAGGTTATGACACGCCCCCTGTAGGGTACGCCCCTTCTGGTTAGGTATTTATACGGTGCGTTGTCACACTGTTAGATCAGTTATAGTTGGGTTACTGTAGCCCGTGCATCACTGAGGATGGCGACATTGTCGTTGAAACGCGTTTGAGGTTAGTAAACGTATTTATTGTGAGATTTTGTGTTCAGGTTTTATTTTATCGAAGTTACTGTCTCACAAGTCAAGCTCATTAGTTATTTATTAATTATTCGCCTGTGTAACAGGAAATTGTCTTATCTTCAAATGTTTGAGCAACTTATAGGCTACCGTATATAAAATAACTAGGGGCTCTGCCCCTGGACGCTTCGCGTCCCAACCCCGCCTTGGCCTTCGGCCTCAGATGGCTGCTTCGCTTCGCTCGCAGTTGGAAAATTTGCTAAACAATATCGTTAATCTTTGGCTCGTTTGTACATAGGTGACAGAGCACAAATCAGCTGTTTTATTTGGCAGCTGACTTAAACTCATTAAACATTATCTCCATAAGATTAACATGAGAAATTTGATGGATTGTTTGACGGAGCTCCTTCTCGGGTTAATAGCGGATAAAGGGATGATTGGATCTTGAATCTGATGGAAAATCTCTTCTTTGAAATTTAATTTTCTACAACTTTTGTATTTAACATTTTTTGCTATGTCTTACCGTTTTATTACTAAATGCGCTCAAAGTGGAAAAATGAAGAAATTGAAAAAATCGAAAAAATCTTTCCCGCCCAAAAGGTGCTTCCAAAATAAAAAAATGTTAAATTCTGGCAATTTTCCGAAAAGTTTCTCGTTGAGAGCTTTAATTCAAGTATGACGTTGAGGGGGGTACGATTACGGGAAGTGCCTAATAATTAATGTCAGTGAATCGGTGAAATCGTCCAGCTTTAAGGACTTTGGGCGGAGCCTCCCTTCCGGATGAATAGTGGCTAAATGGATAATTGGATCTTGAATCTGACATAAAATCTCTTTTTTGAAATTTAATTTTCTACAACTTTTGTATTTAACATTTTTTGCTATGTCTTACCGTTTTCTTACTAAATGCGCTCAAAGTGGGAAAATGAAAAAATTGAAAAAATCCGAAAAATCTTTCCCGCCCAAAAGGTGCTTCCAAAATAAAAATTTTTTAAATTCTGGCAATTTTCCGAAAAGTTTCTTGTCGAGAGCTTTAATTCAAGTATGAGGTCGAGGGGGGTACGATTACGGGAAGTGCCTAGTAATTAATGTCAGTGAATCAGTGTTACCGTCTAGCTTTATATAAGTAGATGAAAGCGCTTATAATAGTTGAGGATTATTTACTACACTCAATTCCACATTCACCGTGCAGTACAGGTCTTACGGGAGAATAGACACGCTACTACCATTACAAGGAACATCACGTTTATTGTCATGCGGGTTGCATCAACTGACGGAGCATTGCATGGGAGTTGATGATTTTTAGTTGGCTAGTATAGCTTAGACTATCATACGGGTAACATGGCTTATGGGCGCTCTGTACTGCACGGTGGACGTGGAATCCAATGTAGCATCGTATCATCTGAATTATAGTACTCAAAGTAAAAGAAAAGCTCGGATTAAAATATTCTAACGTAAAAGCAAAGAATTACCTGTACAACACTCGTAGTGCACCTGCGCAGACGGGACAACACGCTCCTGGAGGAGTGATTCCCAAACAACCGGGTCTAGCTAGTGGCGGGCAATTTACACTGCATTGTTGAACAGCTCTCTTTCCTATCAGTCCGACAGCTAAGCAATGCCCGACATAGTCTACTTGCATGTATGCAGCCCAAGCGGAACACTCGGAAGTGTATGTGTTGCCGTCTATACCACAGACCAAGCCAGTTCTGTTGCAACCATTCTGAAACACATATTTCACATAGCCTATGTTACTATTGCCAAAGTGTTTATTACTCTGGTTATACACATGTTATCAACTTAATTTGTTTACTGAAATGTTAAGAAATAAGTACACCACAATGAACACACTAACATTTAATTATCCAGTTAATTTTTGTTTTTTTCATACTTTACTGAATTTGAGTTTAGTATTTTACTTTCATAGGACACTTAGATTCTGACATGTGTAACTAGAAAAAAAATGTATTCATATATTATATTTTAGTGTGTTTATTGTAGTGTACTTTTATTCTCTAAAGTTAAGTAAAAGAATTATGTTGCTAGGATATATAGAGCCAGTGTAAATAAAATTATTGCAATTTGTAACAAAAAAGTACTGTGCCCTATTCGATCATTACTCTGGTTCTA
Organism: Philaenus spumarius; assembly: GCA_018207615.1. Taxonomy (NCBI): domain Eukaryota; kingdom Metazoa; phylum Arthropoda; class Insecta; order Hemiptera; family Aphrophoridae; genus Philaenus; species Philaenus spumarius. The sequence continues at coordinate 29,559 of JAGFPH010004755.1, forward strand.
TATTATAGGCCTGTGTCCTATGAACATGATTCTTTTACTAAATTGTCCATAAATAAGTATACTACAATAACACGCAGTAATGTGTACCACTCCAATGTTTTTTTTTCCGTAATACTTGTTAGAACTTTAGTTTTATACAAAACTCAAATTTTGACAGGTATTAAAAAATAAAAAAACATTGGAAAAATTTAGTTTTGCGTGTTTATTGTAGTTTATTTAAACAATTAACAATTTAGTAAAAAAATAATGCTGCTAGGATGTATAGAACCAGAGTAATGACATTTTTAGCAAAATATTGCAAAATTAGGGCCTGACTTGCAAAAAAAGTACCGCACGAGGGGTCGATCATACTATAAAAAGTCCCGCGTCGAAGGGTTAAATATAATAGTAATTCATGCACTTACTTTGTCTATACTCTCAAAAACTGCTCAACTAATTTCACAATTTACACATATCAGTACTTGGAGTTTTTAGAGAATATATTTAATATATTCAATATATATTAAATTTATATTTATTTATATATTTAAATTAGGTAGCTACAATGAAAATAAATTGCACTAAATTCCTACGAACTATAAAGCTAAAATGATTTAATATTATTCTAGATTGATATAAAAAAACATTTGCAATTCGATTACTTAAATCAAAGGGATGAAATGGAATAACCACCAAACCACCCTTACAATTAAATCAAGCAATAGTTAAGCATTGCCGGGTCGATTAGTATTTAAATAAAAACATATACAGTAAAATTATCTTTTATGTAATTTCTATAAACAAGATAAAATAGTCAATATCATGAAGAAACTAAAACACTATTTATTTTAACCCTAGAACTGGTTAAAGCTGAAACTGAAAAGCCTGTTAATAGCGTTTTGCAAGCATATTTTTAAAAATTCGCCAAAAATAGTAAATGAACCCCAATCCAAAAGTGTCCAATAGCTTTTTTTTAGACAAAACTTCAAAGAATTCAAATATGCCACTAAAAATTAGTTTCTTTTGAAATTGTAAAAGTTATCAGCTCAAGAAACAAAAAATGTTCAGTAACGAAAGGAAAAAGTTCAACTTTAGGCCTACATAACAAGTAGTAAACATTTTTTTGTATTTTTTCGTAAGCGTAAAAAAGTTTTGTAATTTAGTTATAAATAGAACTGTATAAAAACTTTTATCAATTTCAAATTTTTTATTTTGAAAAATACAGTTTTTATGTTCCAAGTACACGACTGGTAACAAACCTAGCCCTAGATTGTAACGTCATTTACTAATATACGCTTTGCCCAAAAATGAAATATTATTATAGCAAAGTGTAGAGGATAAGTCAAAGAAAAGAACGGTATACTTTTCTTTCCTTAGCTCACAAAAGTGTTTGAGTTATATTTATTTGAATAACAAAATGACATCAATCTAATGAAAAGTCGCCAGTCTGCACACTGTGTATAGAAGGGGACATTTGAATACCGTGGGAACCCACGCGCTAGACTTTCTCACTAGAACGTAATAATTATGTACATTTCAATTGTCGTCTAGACAGACAAAAAACCGGTTATTTCTGGATTAATTCCCACCGTTACAAAATTTAGACTTTGCTTTACAAAATGGTGTAAAGAACTCTGTCAAAACATTTGATATGGTAGGTATAAAACCACTTGACAAATGGGCGGTTTCATTGGTTGAGAAACTGTCCAATCGCAAGGGTTTACAGTAATTCTTGGAAAAAATACTATTTTTATAGTGACATCTGATTAGAAGGCACCAACTGAAAGATAAAATCTTGATGAATCCAATGGTATCTTTATAATAGCCAAAGAAACATTTGTGTAGATAGTCTTGAACGTTGAAGAAGTGGGAAATAACAGTACAATTGTATGCAGATTCGCCCGCGGAAATAGCTGTAACACAATATGCATATTTTAAAACGATGATTACGTATGTAAATATACGTTTTACGAAAAAGTTGTAAATACAAAAATTTAAGTTTAATTCATTTCCTTTCCAATAGTGCCAGTTTTATTACGATTGGATTATTGTAAGTGGGTTAAATTATCAATTATGCAAATATGTGCAAATTCTCGCTAAGGTTCGAGCGGGTTGCATTTGCGCCCGAGAGACTGCAGTCAAGACTGCAGTCTACCACTTTGAGGGTTAAAGCTTACTTTAATTGATTAGTACATTAATTATTTTCAATACAGCTGGTTACACTTTATTTTTAATATTTACCAAACAAGGTCCATGATAATCCAAGATTTTGCCTTCGTGAACAAGTTCGCAGATGTTGTTGTACTGATGTCTATCAGTAGAACAGACTGGTTCATCTGGGAAGTTTCTACAGTTATCCCTCATGCTTACTGAAATCAACAATTGACATGTTTTATGCTGTAACATAATAACATCAAAATTTAATTTTTGTGTTGTCTACATTCTTGGATTTCTTAAAGTAGGATAAAGGTGTGCAATACCACTCGCATAAAATCATCGATTCCAGTGAGCTGAGCCAACATTGAGAAGGCTGGCCTATGATATTACATTGGTAAAACGCTAGAGCGCGACTAGAATATCGCTTGTATACACTTTCGTTTTTACTAATGCCGGTCTTATTTTTAGTTTCCGCCATGTGCGTATGACATAAAATTTTTTAGAAAGCTCCAATGTATAGTTAGTAGGTAACGAAATTCGCGTCGATGTTTTACTGCTGTCGAGTGACTTGACTGAAAATCATGTTTTTCGTCTTGTTTATAAGCAAATCAACTCCTATAAAAGCGAGTGTACGTACGAGCGTACATGGAGCAAAATTTAAAGAAGAAATAAATATTCGTTTACTTAATAATATAACAGCTGATTTCACCCATCATCTGTAATACGCAAACAAAACCTAGCGTAGGTTATACTTTGAGGTTATGTTTACAACTTCAATCAATAATATAGCCTATAATATTAATAACTTTTAAATCATTTGATCTATCAATATGAAATAAAAGGCAATTAAAAGATAATATTTTTATCTTTCTTTAAATATATATAATAACATACATAAACACAAAATCTTAACAAATAGTCTTTATAATTATACACATTTACCGAGTTAAAAATCAACGTCTGCATACTTAGGTAGGCCTAGATAAAGTGTGTTGTTTAAATAGTATTGTTTTAAATGATGTATTTCTGATGTGTATTTAATTAATCCGCCTGTGATTTTTCACGGGGGTTTACTATTGTCTTTAATAAAAATGTATAATTTACAATTTTTGTTCACCTATGTCCACGTAACCTACCGCCACTACGCTGGAGTCGCAGGTTGCTTTCTGTTTTACTAGAGCCGATCCTTAAATGAAAATATTTATAGATTTCCCCGTACGTAAATTTGAACAAAAATTCAAATTTGATCAATAATAATGTATTTAATACAACAGAACTTACTGCATTGGAACTGCTGACAGGGAGAGTGCATAAGAGACAGGCAGACTTTCCTTGCCGGTACACAGACTTCGCCTTCGTTGCAAGAATTGTTTTTACAGGGGTCAGTTGATTCACACATACCCAACTTAAAATCGGCATCATTTAGATTGGCGCACCTGTTAATACAAAAATAATATAACACAAAGCTTTGTATTCTTAAATATATAAAATACAGGGCGTTTAAAAAACAAATATTGGGATTTTAAAGCTATGTAGTATTTATTTCGTTAAACTTTCAATTATAAATTAATAATATATCAAATTAAAGAACAGATCATGCAGTTTTTCCTACTAGTTTTCAATGTGAGCACCTTTCATTACACAGGACACATTGAGTCGATAGCAGAGTTCGCCCCACACCTTGTTGCAACAACTGCTTCAATCATGTTTCTTAAGTCAGGTAGGTTAGCTGGTAGCGCAAATATATACACATGATCCTTTATGACCACAATGGTAAAAATTGCATGGCGTCAAGGATCAACGCTTATTGGGAGTATTTTCAATACACAATGCATTGCGTGCTTCGCACGCCAACCCCCGTATTAGGAGTATTTTCAATAGACAGTTCATTGAGTGCGTTGCACGCCAACCCCCGTAGTGGGAGTATTTTCAATACACAGTTCATTGCGTGCTTTGCACACCAACCCCCTACATCGGATAATCATGAAAAGCTCTGCACTGGGTCGTACCAGTGAGGCAACGCACCACCTTGCTGCCAAATAAAGTTCTGCGGTTCACCTTCTTCCAATTAAGGAAAGAGTCATGGTCGTAGTGCATCAAGATAAGGAACAAACAACAGTTACAGTTTCTTCCGCAAAAAAAGAAAAGCCTATAAACTGTCTGCCGGGGGATTAGGCACAAAAGACATTCAATTTAGAGGAGTCTCGTTGCAATTGTACCATCTCGTGGAGGTTTGCTGACACATGAGCGTTCACAAGTCCTCTTAATTGTCATCACTGAAGATGACACGATCCAGAAAAACTTCATCGTCATGCAGCAACATATTGTTTGAAAAATTGAAAAGTAAAACGTAGTCTGTAGGGTTTAGAGCTTGTAACAACTGCAAACGATGAAGGACATAGTTGTAAGCGTCTCATTAAAACTCTCCATACAGACATCACTGGCTTCCGAACTGATTTCTTGGGGCTAATTGTGAAAGACTCTCTCACTCGTTCAACACGTTCTTCAGTCACCCTTGGCCGTCCCGTATTCTTCCCTTTTCAAAGTTACAGCTGGCGTCTTCAAACTGATGACACCATCTATGGATGTTATTATCACTTAAAGGATTGTATTTGAACTTATTATGGAACGCACGTTGTACTGTAACTAAAGATTCAGTCCTTGCAAAGGGTAAAACACAAAAAGCTTTCTGTTCACTAGTTGCCATCTTTGCTATTCAAATGGAAGGCAAAGACAATAATAACCAACAAGGTTTTTCGCCTTAAAAAAACTAATATAAGACAGAGGAAACAGTGATGAGCATGCATACGCATAGGACTGCCAACAAAACTGTTTGAGTTCCTCTTTCATTTAATGTAGCCTATTATTTATAATTTTGTAAGTTAAATGTAATAAATATTACAAAGCCTTAAATCCCAAAATACATTTTGAAACACTCTGTATAGTAAAATGATTTTGTCAAAAATGTTAAGTAAATTTTAAATGAAATGTTTGTATACATAATGTCATGGAAACTATGAGTTTTGAATCTCATATTGTAATAAGTAAAAGAAATACTGAATTGAAAAAACAAATTACATTTTTTCATTTTTATAAGAAAAAGTCCTTTTGCACCACCTGATACATTCAAATAAAATATTAAGTTAATATTATGCAAATAATTCTGAGTTAAAATCTAAAGAAAATCTAAAATTAATTAAATCCGGTTTCGGAATGTAAATGAACAACTCCGAGATTATATGTGCATTAGAGGTTATAAATATGTGATGAGTGAGTGAGTGAGTGAGTGAGTGAGTGAGGGCTTTGCCTTTTATATGTATAGATTAGAGGTTATAAACATGTAATAATTTTAATAATAATAATATTATAATAATCATCATAAAGATAATTTTTTTAGGAAAATTGTCAACCGACCGGCCCCCCAGATGGCAAAGGGCCTAGGAGGCGTGTCCAAACTTTAAATCTTTGCCGACAGTTAGATTCTGAGCAACAGCGGCAATAAGTGTGAGAAATGATTAATGTTTTTAAATAACATCAACATGTTTGCTCCAGTCCTGTTGTCTTATCATAGGCGTAACCAGGGGGGGGGGGGGGTTTGGGGGGTTATAACCCCTCCCATTGAAAAAATATTTCAGACTTTGTTTATATTAAAATACTAACGTGTTTTTAACACCTATGCAAATGTTAAGCTACAATAAATTGTCAATATATTGCTGACATTATCTTTGGTTGAATTGGGCACTGACACTTTATTTTATATAGATGCATTGTAGTGTATCAAAGTATAGTGTTCTAAATTCAGCACACGGCGTTTTCGGCCACAGAATATTTGCCGTCGCCGTCATATCAACAGTGGCGCGAAGGAGAGTATTAGTGCATACACATTTGTCGGAAAAATAAATGATTTGTTTTGTTTTTTTTTGCCACTGACGCTCGCTGCCATTACAATTGATGGATTTTCCATCTCTCCGCCGAAACAATGGCGAATGTGACCAAATGCCAAATACACGCCAATTTTCCTTATTTTAGTATTTTTTTCGTAGAATACTATCCTTCAGCCGCGTGTGCAATTCGTCAAATGACGAAACCGACATTCTTAAATAATTGAAAAATGTTTCTTCTAGTTCCTCAAATTGGGAAACACAGTGTAGAATGCTCCAAAATCTTCTCTTCTTTTATTTATTGATTCGACGAACGAAAATAAGTATATTTTTTGCTTCCTTTTCAATAGGCGGCGATGGAATATCAATAAAGCGAGAGTTGCTCTCTGTTCATATCAATAAAACATTAAAAGAAATAATACATTACATAACACACTTCGTGAATAATGATCTAGACACTTCAGTTTAATGAATCCCAATGAGGCTTTTTATGAGCGGGGACGGTAACTAATCCACAGTCGGTAAAAAAAACCGCCATGTGTTCCAAGCCTATGAGGTTAGAAGCATCGCACGGAAATATTTGGCAGGGGATGAGTCATGGTTGCTATTCTAAAGAAGGCCTGAATAATAATTAGAAGTGGAATATACATACCTATATCGTTTTAAAGTACTTTTGGGAAGCCTAAAACATATTATTTTGCATCTTAATTTAACCCTAGAACCGGCAATGTTAACAAAAATGGATTTTTTGGCGTTTGCAAGAATTTTTTCAAAAATTCGCCAAAAATAGTAAATAAACCATAATCCAAAAGTGTTCCATAGTTTTTTTTTTGTAGAGAAAGGTTCAAAGAATTTATATATGCTAGTAAAAAAATTATAGATGTAAAATTTACATAGTTATTAGCTCAAGAAGCAAAAAATGTTCAGTTACGAAAGGTAAAAGTCAACTTTAATCTACTTAAAAAGTAGTAAACATTATTTTAAATTTTTTTCATAAATGTAAAAAAGTTTTGTAATTTAGTTCTAAATAGAACTGCATACAAATATTTATCAATTTCAAATTTCTTATTTTGAAAACACCAGTTTTTATGTTCCTACTACAAGACTGCTCTCAAAACTATGCCAAGTTTGAAATGTAATTTAGGAATATAATATACTTTGCCCAAAAATGAAATATTATTATAACAAAGTGTAGAGAATAAATCAAAGAATTGAACTGTATACTTGTAAATTATCTTTTCATAAAAGAGATTGACTTAGAATTATTTGAATAACAAAAGCGAGGAGAAATATAGAAACATCCCACTCATGTTTGGTATACAAAGGTCGGATATGAAGCTGTATGGGGAATAACCGTTAATTGAAATTACAGCCTTGGTTTGAGAACGTCAATCTCATTCCCACGCTCATAGATAACAAACCTTTCGAGCAAAACATATTTGGTTCACAGGAAATATTAGCTTGCAGCATTCTTTACACATACATTTCAAAATATGTCTAAAAATAGACTTCTGTCACACAGATATCACATGTAATTAGTAAGGCTGTTTATTGGTTGGAAAACTGACCAATTGCAAGGGTCTACAAAACGCCCCACAACTTTAGAACTGTTTGTCAGAGTTTTGATTGGATGGCAGTTTTAGATAGGGGAAAGTGTGATGCATCCATCAGTATATAGATATAACTCAGAAGAAATACTGGCCGGGCTGTAGGGGGGGGGGGGGGGGCACATAGAACTGGAAATTAACGGTCATTTCGGCGTATTTCATTTGCGTGACATTTGCTTTTAGAAAACTCAAAACTAAAACGATGGTTACGTATGTAAATGTCCTTTTTAGAAAGAAATTGTAAATACAAAAATTAATGTTTGAAACATTACCTTTCCAATGGCGTCTTTTTGAGATTTTGAGATTGGAAGATTTTTATTGGGTCAAATATTTGATATAATCACTCGTTACAAATGTATTGTCGTAGCCGGGAGTGATCGCACGCAACGTGCGATTTGCCCCGGTTTTAGGGTATCTCCCCCCCCCCCCGGTTGTTGTAACCCCCCCATACGGTCGTCCTGGTTACGCCTATGTGTCTTATCAGACAATTACAAGTGAATTGTTAACCACCGGCCCTGCTCAGATGGAGCGAGACAGTGAGGGGTCAGAGACAGGCACACGACTTCATTGATGGCCTGGATGGACACCTAAGCAGAATACTGCTGGGTCTTGGCAGGCCGGAAGTGAGGTTGTTGGTCGGTCTACTGTCGGGACACAACTCTCTGAAGAGGCACCTCCACCTGATGGGGCTGCAGCACAACCCATTATGTCGAAGGTGTGGAGAGAAAGAGGAAACTTCTTTCCACGTTCTATGCGAATGTGATGCTCTCGCATCAATGAGGCAGAAATATCTGGGACAAGGATACCCTGGCACCAGTTGTATGCGAGAGGAAGGCCCCCATGGACTTCTTCGTTTCGCAAAAAGGGCGGGTTTGATGTGAACTGCTGCCTGGACATGGGGCACAGAGGACCTCATGGTTTTGGTGCAGTGGGTCCTGGTGGCGGACCACACAACCCCTTAATAATAATAATAAAATAATATAATCACCGGCCTCCCAGATGGCAAAAACTCTTGGGCCTAGGAGGAGCGTCCAAACTTTAAATCTTTGCCGAAAGTTAGATTCTGAGCACCTGGCAATAAGTGTGAGGAACGATTAATGTTTTTAAATAACATCAACATGTTTGCTCCTGTTGTTTTATCAGACAATTACAAGTGAATTGTTCATTCCCATATCACATTTCAATGAGAAGTAGTCTGTATCAGGGCTCTATAGCAAGGGCTAAACCGTTTCTTTGATCTCGGCACTGTGCCGCCAGTTTCACTCTGACGTCACCATGCTGATACACGCTAGCTGGTAATATTTCAGTAATGTGCGAGCAGTCGTTAACTCGCTGTTGTAACTCGATGGAAAGGCTTCGGTAAAATAAAATTTAGATATTCTTAATCTTCATAAAGTACGGATTCTAACAGTATAAAAAACTTTTATTTTAACAGGTATTTCGAATTTTAATAATTGAAAATATTTGAGAATTATCACAGACTGACATGAAAAAGTTATGTTGGAGGTTAACGTTTAAAAAATAATATCATTATTATAAGGTAATTCTTTGAATTAAATATGAAACTAATTTTTTTACATAATTACGATTTTCTTTTTCTATCATTGATCTCTAATTTTATTTCTTTGAATGTACGAAATAATTATATTATTTTCTAAACGTTAACCTCCAACTTAACTTTTTGTGTCCACTTCAATTATATCAAATATCAATGATAAATTATAATTAGTTTATGTTAAAATAAAATGCTTACTTTTTTTTTAGCTGGCATAATTACCTGGGGACAAGTGATTTACTATATTACCTTAAAATAACAATATCTACATAAACGTTATTCTCGTATCAAACAACTGTACTTTGGGGAGTGGCAGCACCGCACCTCCTCGCTCTCATTTAAAAAACAATTTCATAATGATGTAACCATTTTATCACAAATTTTTGAATTGGATAGTTTAGATCAATTCATTCGCTACAACTTTCCCGCTGGAAGTTTGTTTATAACCCAAAAATAAAAAATGTCATCGCTTAGTAACTTTTTCATGTCAGTCTGTGATAATTCTCAAATATTTGAATTATTAAAATTCGAATACCAGTTAAAATAAAAGTTTTTATACTGTTAGAATCCATACTTTATGTAGATTAAGAATATCTAAATTTTATTTTACTGAAGCCTTTCCATCGAGTTACAACAGCGAGTTAACGACTGCTCGCACATTACTGAAATATTACCAGCTAGCGTGTATCAGCATGGTGACGTCATAGGCGATCGATACTGGGTCACGGTAAATGATCAAAATCGTATAGCCCTTGTTATAGAGCCCTGGTCTGTATAGCATAGGAAAGACTTTCTTTCACTTCTCATTTTGTAGTTTTAGTATTGCATTTTTATTTGTAAGCTTTTTTAGTTAGACTTTATGTAGTCAATAAAAACATCAGAAAAATGATAGTGAAAATTAGCGTTATTTGTAAATAATAAAAAAAACTATGTAAATTATTGAGATAAAGCCAATACATCAGGAAAAATATCATAAACAGGTTTGCTAATACATACTTTGCAAGGCATTCGCTTGGATATGTTTGTCCATTGCGCCCACATTGAGGTACAAAATGTTCAGTACAGTGGCAAGGAAGAGTTGTGTACGAAAGGTCTTTCATTCCAGGTGCGGCCATTTCGCACTGTTTCTTTGTACACGTTATTTCTCCAGCAAAGCAGCTGCACATTTTGCATTCTCTGTAATACACTGTACCATGTTCTGAAACAAAAATCATTTCAAGTGTAAATTTCAATATTTTAAAATGAAAAATCCTAGCACATTCAACATTCCTGTAGATAATTTTTGAAATGAAAATTTATTTAGGCGCATCAAGCGCTTTTTGGTCGAGGTGAAATGTACAAACTCGCGATACGAACTTAAAGCGAAATGCTTTGCATTTTTGATATCTTCTACGATTTCTTTTTCTTCAGTGGTTTGCACTCGTACTAATATCAACCAGAAGTTTAATATAACAGCTGATAGTAAAATAAGAAGAAATCGACAAAATAAAATAGTCAGTGGTAAATTCAAAGGCTTAAACTCAATAGCTGTATGGGTTCAGTCATGCCTCGCTACCGATGAAGTGGACACTGTGCTTCCTCATTTTGTAAGTTGTCTTAAATTAGTGTACTTGTTTCGATACCTCTCAAAAGGACATAATCCTTTCCCTCTTTTTTTTTTAAATGTGCTAACTTGGTTGCTACGATAATGAAGTAAATACATTAAAGAAACGTGTGTTCGTTCAGTATACGCCTAACCAAAAATAATGTTGTTTAACTTTTAGTACAAATTAGCTGTTTAACATTGATATTTAACAACAGATATTAAAATTATAATAAAGTAATTATAATAATTTATAATAATTATAATAAATTATAATAATTTTTCGAAGATTTTCAAGAAACCTGTGTTGGTTCAGTATGGGTTGAACGTAAAATTATGTTTTTAAAATTATTATTTGACTATAGACAATAATGTTTGTTATTTTTTAGATTCGAATTTTAAATGGGACAAGATAAAAATAATGACCAAATTTCGGCCTAAACCAATATAACTAAAAAGATTTATATTCACGACAGTTTTGATAAGGTTTATGGAATGATTAAGTTTATTTTGTGTCTGCCATCAATATGATTTAATTGTGAACTCTAGTACATGTTAAAAATATAATATTTGAAACAATACCACACAAGGTGTTTAATAAGTAAGGTGAATTTCTGTAATTAAATTATTTTCAATTATTTCTAAATCATATTCCAGTGTGCAGCCAAAATCGATGCTTAGTTCATGTTCGGCGGGCATTTTAAGTGAGCGTGTCAATGTGGTCTAACAATGGAGATAGATTCGGAAGGGTTTTTTTATTGAATTTCAAATTTAATTGTGCACAAATTAAAGCCGAGTTGGACGAAGCTCACGTGGACTCTGTACCATCATTAAAGAGGGCTACTTTCGGGTCAATAAACTCAAACTTATAAGAACAAGAAGTGTTTGAAAAAATCGAGTTTATGCCGAGACATATCTGAAGTCTCTTACTGAAAAAAAGAAGAACATTTAAAAAGTTTCTCTTTTCCATATTACATAATTCATCTCTAAATGTTGATGCCAATTATTTTTAACTGACAATTAAAAAAAAAAAAAGAAAAAACAATTTGCTTTTATCGGTATTTCAATTTACCAATTTTCTCGCCCAGAATCCAGCACGATTCCAGAGGAAAGCAAGGCATAGGTTGACACTGCTCTATCTGACCTAAGGGTGAACACTGACAGATCTGTTGACAACCTTTGTGGCCCGTGGCTACGGGGATCCGAACGTACGATCCTGGAGACACGATGTACTGCGACACTTCACCGAGTTTGCAACCTGAAAATCATTTTCAAGAGAGTGAAACAGCGTTATTTATGCACACATATTAGCGCAAGAAATTTTAATGAATTATTAAGGGAAAAATCTTTGAACAATATTTAAGACAAAAGTTTTTTATAAGTTTTACCAATTAATGAATTGTAAAACGCAATTGAATTGTTAGTATATAGTGATTTTTGTATTATGTAAGAACCTACTTAACTTAATATTAATTTTTCTGGTGCATAGTTATATAGGGTGTTTATAAAATACTCTCCATAACTTCAACAGACTGTAGGTGAAAATAATACAAAAAAAGTTCTAACAAATATAGCTCCAGAAATGCTTGGTTTTTGAATTATCCACCATTTTGGTTTTTTTTTACTAAACGCTTAATATTTTTGTAAATATAAAAGACACTAAACTAAAATTTGCTGTTCATATGAGTTACATAACATTTTACCCTAGTAGGGCCTACAAGAAACCAGAAAGTTCTTTTGCATACTAAAAATGGCGGCCGTTTCTTTTGCATACTAAAAATAGCGGCCGTTTAAAACTTTTAATGTCAAACGTCTCTAAAATCCATAACTTTACAAAAAAGTTCATGTTTTAATAATAAACAAAACAGGTTTTTATTTTCTCCATAGCTCAAAAGGTAAAAACTAAAATCCATAGAGCTATCGGATAAGAGCTACAAAAATTTCTTTCTGTACTATTGCTTTTGTTTCTGTATTGTTATAGACAGTATCAAGAAATTATGTTTTGGGTTTTAGCCAACAACTCAACAACAACGTTTTGTGTTTTTGTGTTGTGACAACTCGGTTATCTTTTGAGCTACGGGAAAAATAAAAATGTGTTTTTTTTGTTATTAAAAAAATTAATATTTTTGTTTCCTAAATATTTGTTGTAAAGTTAGCGGTGTTTTACAATACAAATTTTAAATGGTTGCCATTTTTAATGTATACAAAGAACATTCATGTTTTTTGTACAAAATTAAAAGGTTATATAACAAACAGCACACCACATTTGAGGTTAATGTCTTTTCTATTTCGAAAGATAGTACAATTTTCAAATATAATCTTGTATGACATAAAATAAAGACGTATTGCAGTATCAAGTTCATTGCACCATTCAGATTCTTTTTACAAATTGAGTATTCTTCAAAAGATAAATTACTTGAGTTTGAAACTGTATCTTCTGTTTTATTACTGTCATACTAGTTAGTTAATTGTGATATATTGCCTCATTTGTACTCTTACTTTACGGATTATAAATCATCAAGAATATCCGTCGTAAAGTTTACTATCAGATACTGTAACTTAATTAACTTTTTTGTATTTCATTATAATAAAAAAGCATAACATAAACCAAATTTAATCATACATTTCATGATTATCCAATAATGGAAACAAAACTGATTGACTTCATTAAAAAATCAAAATAATTAAAAATGTATGTTGAGAGTTAAATAAAAAACAAAAACAAAATTGTACATTTAATAGCAACGACTTTCAATCATTAATAAAAGAACATAAATTGAACACGGTAAAATCAAATGTTAGACTTACCGTCTTCAATATTCCATTTGTTCGT
>JAGFPH010004755.1:60831-93514 GCA_018207615.1 Philaenus spumarius
AAATGTATTCTCTGACTTGTGAGGTTACCTGTACACATCTGTGTGCTACTGTAGAGGACATTGTGACTATACACTAGGTATAACGAGCACATGACCTCTGACAAATTGTGAATGACTCTATTGTTGACCTTTTAACACTCAGATAAATGTATTCTCTGACTTGTGAGGTTACCTGTACACATCTGTCTGCTGCTGTAGAGGACATTGTGACTATGCACTAGGTATAACCAGCACATGACCTCTGACAAATTTCAAATTGTGAATGACTCTATTGTTGACCTTTTAACACTCAGATAAATGTATTCTCTGTCTTGTGAGGTTACCTGTACACATCTGTGTGCTGCTGTAGAGGACACTGTGACTTTGCACTAGGCATCTGTTGCACACCTGACAACACTGTGTTACTTGCTTTCTACTAAGAAAATTATCTGGGCATTCCTGTCAAATAATATGACATTTTTTGTTTATTACTATTAGCGAATTTCCATAAGAAAGATGAGCTATTTCGGTGACTCTTATGATGAGGCCTAAAGTCGGGAGCAGTAAATGAGCACCGATCATGGTCACCGGAATACGTTTTTTTGTATCACTAAACATTTATATGTGTTCGCACCGTAACGTCTGCTTTTTACGTTCAATTTAGTCAAAACTTGGTGCACACGTTGGCTTTTTAAGTGGCTCGGACGAGTTCGTTGACTGGAAGTAAATTCATTTTAAAATTTTTCGTACTATCAAGAAACTTTTGTGAGTTCCGTGTACAGATTTAAATATATGAGATTGTTCTGCACATTTCTGTATCTGTACGACCTTATAGTTCGTCCGGTTTCCCCCAAAATCGATCGAAACGTAAAATAACATAATAATACTTGGTTCAAATCCGTTAAGGGGATTTTACCCCGGGACAGCTTCTGTTACGAGGCCGAAGGATGCTGCGAGCGAAGCAAAGCGAGTTTGTCCGAAGCATCGCCTGAGCAGCCTGGAGGCTGAATTGCAAACAAATTCTACTAATATATTTCGTACAGGTGGCAGCTATTCAACGTCTTCGTGAGTAGAACAATTTCCCAAATAGTTGGTTGAAACCCTAAAACGTACAGTATAAACTTAATTTTGGAAATTTAACTCATGTCAGCGGTTCAGGTGCGTGGTAAAATAATTCGACCACACAGCTGAACCACTGACGTGAGTTGAGCAAATTTTCAAAATTAAGTTTATAGGTCTATGTTTTTGGTTTTCAAATAAAATATCAGATAAAACAAATGTTCCCTCCAATGTTTTCATTAACAGCTGATGTCAAACTTTGAACCAATTATTAGCGAATTTCCATAGGAAAAATGAGCTATTGCAGTGGCCCTTATGGTGAGACCCAAGGTCGGGAATAGCAAATGAGCACCGATCATGGTCCCCAGAACACGTTTTTGGGTGTCATTAAAATTCATATATATATATATGTATTAAACAGAATTGAACCTTCAAGACCTCTTTTTCATAGTTTATCTTTACTACCACTGAAACATTTATTTGTATACAAGGTTCTTAGTGTCTTCTACAGGAGAAGTGGACAATTTCTCACTGTATATAATAGGTATAAATTATCACTCCGTTCTAGGTATAACTTGCCTATTCCAAAGCCTAGGCTGACAAGTTTTATAAATTCTTTTTCTTATATAGCTCCGAAATTGTACAACAAATTACCGGTATATATCAAACATTGTACTAGGCAACCAAAATTCCTGAGACGCTTGAAATCTTGGCTGCTCAGTCTCGACAATGTGGACACTCTCCTAAATAAGTAGTATAATCCAGTTCACTTTTTGTTTTCAATTTTTTCTTTTACTGCATTTATTTAAAGTTGTATGCTTTGTTTGATTCATACGCTACAGGAAGAGCCGCGAAAGTAAAAAGCTTTATTATTTATTCATTAACCAGTTTTAAAATCTGATTGAGCTCAATTATCTCTATGCTCCATAAAAGATGCTTATATATATAAAAAGAACATTTTTGCTGTGAAACTTCTTAAAATCACTAAATTCATTGTTTCTTTAGAACTCTGATAAAATAAATTTTATTTTTGTTTTTTAAGTAAAGGTAACCCTCATTACAGGTTTCCTATAGAGGGTACCTAATTCTTCCCTTTGTATTTTTAATGTATTAATTTATGTAAATTTCTTATGTTTATGTTTTATTTATGAATGTATTATATTTTACTAGGTTTGTAAAAAGGAAGAATAAATTAATTTCTAAATTTCTAAATATGTGTTCACACTCTAGCGGCCGCATTTTAAGTCCGATTTGGTTCAAATTTGGTACACATGTTGGTTGTCTACGTCGCTCGGACGAGTTCGTTAGCCAAAAAAATCCAACAACCGGAAGTACGTTTTTTTACCGGAAGTAACTGTTTTTTGAGATTTTTTTGGGAGGTTTTTCTAAAAATATAAATGTAGGATGTTATTCTGCACATTTTGTTTTTTTACGCGACCTTTTAGCTAGCTTGGTTCCCTCAAAATCGACCAAAACGTAAAATACCATAAAAGTACCCGGTTCGAAGCCGAGTGGTGCAAACTCGTGAGGCCACTAGGAGGAAACAAATTCTACTAATATATTGCGTACACACAGACAGCTGTTGAACGCCTTCGTGAGTAGAACTATTTCCCAAATTGTTTGGTTGAAACCCTAAAACATAGGCATATAAGCTTAATTTTGGAAATTTGCTCAACTCACGTCAGCGGCTCAGCTGCGTGGCCGAATTATTTCTATTTCTACCTTTTAGGTTAGATTTTATTAAAGTGTCCTGAGCCTTGCTGGTTCTTTTTTTATAATTGGTGCTATAAAATGTACGAAATAATTTGATTTGAACATTGATCATCATTCACCATCTTAGCTGTGGGGTTATTATTAATCCCAGATCTTTATTATAAAGAAAACATAATGCAGAGGTTTCCCATAGTCTTTTATATAATACCAATGAATACAGAATACTAGTATTCTGTATTCATTGATAATACCAAGATAAGAAATCACAGACAGCCACTTCAATTTTATTTCTATGTATATATACAGGTTCTACTTTCCGTACACAAAGTTGCTACGTTATATTTCTGTGCACATTGTGGTTTATCGTGTTTGTTTTGTCCCGTAATACATTTGCAGGTTATGTTCGACGGAGGACAGGCAAAGTTGCCTTGGTACTTGGTAATATTTCCTCAGCCCGAGTGACATTTATGAAGTCAACTATTTCATTTTTCAGCGACAGCACCGCAGGAGCTTTTGTCCGGAACACCCACCCGTCCTGACACTTATCCAAGCAAAACAGCTTCTATTGTACTACTCTGTAACAAAACATAACCGGTTGACGTGACGTATTACAAAATACGGATGCAAACGTTTGCGACACGGTCTGTAGAAGGGTTAAGAGGTCTACCCAATAATTCACGAAATCGTGCTGGCAACTCGCTTCCAGTGTTCGTGTATCTTCGGAAGCCGAACTGATCTCTCGCGACGATACCACTTCCCAACAATTGCTTTTTCAAAAGAAACAAGAGTTTATTTTTACGATCGTTTGATAGTTGTTATTTTACTTTCTACACGAGTCGCGAACTCCGAAGATAAACTCGTCGTCTGGCAAAACATTTATCTGTGTTCTCGCTGGTACACGTCACGTGTGCAATGTATGTTGTAGGATAAATCTTTCAGAAAATAAAACTTGCTATTTTGTTTCAGACTGTCGTTTTATTTTAGAACTTTACACGTGATATATTGCATTAAATACTAAAGTTCTTGGGTTGTGCTTGCTCGAGAAGAGAGATATTTTACACAGTAAATTTTAATGAAGTTTATAATTTTATCAACACAATCCTCTTGTATGTTATTTCTCAAATATGTTTTCTTTAACACAAGCGATAACTCCCTTAATTCTTCATCAAAATTCTTTATTCCATCAACATTATTAGCGAATTTCCATTGGAAAAATGAGCTATTGCAGTGGCCCTCATGGTAAGACCCAAGGTCGGGAGTAGCAAATGATCACCGATCATTGTCCCCAGAACACGTTTTGGGGTGTCATTAAAAATCATGTATGTATACATGTACGTATGTAAAAAGCGGCCGCATTTTAAGTCGGATTTGGTTCAAATTTGGTAAACATGTTGGTTGTCTACGTCGCTCGGACGAGTTCGTTAGCCAAAAAAATCCAACAACCGGAAGTACGTTTTTCGACCGGAAGTAACTATTTTTTGAGAATTTTACAACGATAATGAAATTTTGTTTAGAATGTTTTCTAAAAATATAAGTGTAGGATGTTATTCTGCACATTTTGTTTTTTACGCGACTTTATAGCTCGCTTGGTTCCCCCAAAATCGATCAAAAAGTAAAATACCGTAAAAGTACCCAGTTCGAAATCATGTGGTGCAAACTCGCGAGGTCACTAGGCGCAAACAAATTCTACACACAGAATTATATATTGCGTACACACAGACAGCTGTTCAACGCCTTCGTGAGTAGACCTATTTCCCAAATTGTTGGTTGAAACCCTAAAACATAGGCATATAAACTTAATTATGGAAATTTGCTCAACTCATGGCAGCGGTCCAGCTGCGTGGTCGAATTATTTACTATTTTAGGCGAATTTTTGAAAAAATGCTTGCACACGCCAAAAAATCAATTTTCGTTAACATTACCGGTTCTAGGGTTAACAAACTGCTCTACTCTGCTTCCCAAAATAAAATAAAGTAACCTATACAGGAGAATGTACAGACTAGCTGAGACTGTTACTATAATTCGAATTTCCATTGGAAAAATGAGCTATTGCAGTGGCCCTCATGGTAAGACCCAAGGTCGGGAGTAGCAAATGATCACCGATCATTGTCCTCGGAACACGTTTTGGGGTGTCATTAAAAATCATGTATGTATACATGTACGTACGTAAAAAGCGGCCGCATTTTAAGTCGGATTTGGTTCAAATTTGGTAAACATGTTGGTTGTCTACGTTGCTCGGACGAGTTCGTTAGCCAAAAAAATTCAACAGTCGGAAGCACGTTTTTTGACAGGAAGTAACTATTTTTTGAGATTTTTCCTACGAGAATGAATTTGTTTTTGAGTTTTTCCTACAAATATAAATGCAGGATGTTATTCTGCACATATTGTTTTTTACGCGACCTTTTAGCTCGCTTGGTTCCTGCAAAATCGATCAAAAGGTAAAATGCCATAGAAACACCCTGTTCAAAGCCATGTGGTGTTTCTACCGCGGGGTTGGCGTGCGAAGCACGCAATGCTTGTGTATTGAAGATACTCCCAATATGCGGAATGGCGTGCGAACCAAATGTTTTTGGGTTAGGTACCAACATAAGAGTAACTGTAATAGCTCATTTTTCCTATGGAAATTCGCTACTGAAATAATTTAGCGAATAAGGTACTAATAAAAATCGTAGTTAAAGAAACAGTATACAGTGGTTTTTGTTATGGGGAACTTTCTAAATTCATATTTTTAAAACCAGTTTATTAATTAACAAAGGTTAGAGGGATATTAGCGCAGTAAATCACCGAAAGCCCGGCCAAACTGATTAATGGCTTTCAACAATGAGGCCCCGCCGTGCCACTTCACCCTGACGTGACGACAGTTTGTACACCAAATCCACCGCAATTACAAAGTTGACAGCGCCAAAGTGATTTTCAATAAAAGAGAATGGAAAACCGATTCAGCGGAGTAACTCGAGCGAAAAAACAAAGAGATTAAAGGCTCTTAAATCCGATAATCGAAAAACGTTTCTTGGTTTAAACAGTTAAGCGTTTTGGTGCGAAGGAAATTAGTCGATTTTATTGCTGGGTTTAAATCAACGTTAAACTGCACTTATTTCCATTACATAAATTTTTAACTTTTAAGGTGTTTGTATTTTATTACTTTCTCCCCCCCTATACGTAGTACATGGGGAAAGTATTGTTTTCGTCCAAATTTTCGAATTTGAATTTTTAGTGGAATTATCTGTTTAGGCGCTCCCTGAACCGCCAAAAATTGTTTATTGGAATTATCTGTGTTGGTGGTCCGTGAACCCAAAAAAATTTTTTTGTGATGTCTGTCCGTGTGTCTGTGTGTCTGTTAGGATGTGTACAGAGCTGTGGACCATACCAACGGTCCGATTTTGATGAAATTGGGTATGTAGGTGTAGTTCTGGAATATCTCCAGGCGTTTTTTTTATTTTTTTTTCAAATTTTTGATTTTTAAGGGGTTTTACCCCCCAAAAATGGTCAAAAAACGAGAAAAATCAAAATTTCTCAAAAACGGTTATAACGATTTTGATAAAATTTGACTTATTTGTAGTCTTTAATGTTTCCTACTATATGCAAAAAACCGCATCTTTCTAAAAATTCTCGTTTAGTTAATAATTATAACTGATTTTTGGGGTTTTCCCCCCCAAAATTTTCAAAACCTTGTTTCGTGCATCTATACAGGCCTAATTGACGTGTTTGGTGCAAATTTGTTCGAAATCGATCGAATAGTTTTAATAATAATAATATTTATTACTTTCCATCCTACTTTAATTGTCCCCCTCTCCTACTTTAATACAATTATGAATCACAGTGAATCTGTTTAATAATTTAAATATGTTTGTGAGAAAGTATGTGCCAGTTCCTGCTACTAAGAAAAGATTTTAAAATATTTCGCATTTAAGGGTTGAAACAACCCCTAAAACCATAAATATAGTTTGTTTTATATCTCAAAAACGATATGGCCTACCTAGTAAACCTACCTTAAACGATACGTGGAATTTGGTACACATATTGGTCATTGGCACTAGAGGAGCACTAAGAAATAATTTTGAATTATTTTGCGTTTAAGGGTTGTAACAACCCCTAAAACCATATAAATATTGGTTGTTTTATATATCAAAAACCATATGGCCTAGGAATGTATGTATGACCATGGTATGTCCTACTTTTGCAATTCTAAATAACCACCTTCTATGCTACTCTTGGGAAGGTATGAAGTTTCAACTGGAAGAAAGTATGTGGCAGTTATCTGGTGCCGTTTATTAATACATAAAACATATTATCAATGAAATACACACACATACAGGATGTCACATAAAAACCGTAGCGGACTATAGTTGCTACGATTCGTATTGTATAGGCCTACATTGGAATAAATTCAAATATTTATTAACTTTTTCGAATTCTTCTTGGTTTAGTCGCAACCGCCATTTGGTTTTATTTACAAAAACTCACTGTAACTCCAGAAGTAGATCAGATATCGAGTTTAAATTTGGTATTAGCATTTTGTATGTTACGATTTACAAGTGCACCAAACACCAATAATGTATTTTAACAATTTTTAGCGAATTTCCATAGGAAAAATGAGCTATTGCAGTGGCCCTTATGGTAAGACCCAAGGTCGGGTGTAGCAAATGAGCACCGATCATGGTCCGTAGAACACGTTTTGGGGTGTCATTAAAAATCATATATATATGTATAGGCCTATGTGTATTCGCACTCTAGCGGCCGCATTTTAAGTCCGATTTGGTTCAAATTTGGTACACATGTTGGTTGTCTACGTCGCTCGGAGGAGTTTGTTAGCTGAAAAAAATCCAACAATCGGAAGCACGTGTTTTGACCGTAAGTAACTATTTTTTGAGATTTTTCTTGCGAGAATGAATTTGTTTTTGAGTTTTTTCTACAAACGTAAATGTAGGATGTTATTCTGCACATTTTGTTTTTTTACGCGACCTTATAGCTCGCTTGGTTGCCCCAAAATCGATAAACACGTAAAATACCATAGAAGTACCCGGTTCAAAGCCATGTGGTGGATTCTACCGTGGGTAAATGCATTGTGTATTGAAGATACTCCCAATACGGGGGTTGGCGTGCGAAGCCCGCAATGCTTTATGTGTTGAAGATACTCCCAACATGGGGGTTTGCATGTGAAGCACGCAATTCATTGTGTATTGAAAATACTCCCAATACGGGGGTTGGCGTGCGAAGCACGCAATGCTTTGTGTATTGAAAATACTCTCAACACGGGGGTTGGCGTGCGAAGCACGCAATGTTTTGAGTGTTGAAGATACTCCCAATACCCGGGTTGGCATGCGAAGCACGCAATGCATTGTGTATTGAAAATACTCTCAATACGGGGGTTGGCGTGCGAAGCACGCAATGCCTTGTGTATTGAAGATACTCCCAATATACGGAATGGCGTGCGAACCATTTTGCAGCTATTCAGCACCGTCGTGAATAGACCTATTTCCCAAATTGTTGGTTGAAACCCTAAAACATAGGCCTATAAACTTAATTTTGGAAATTTGCTCAACTCACGTCGGCGGTTCAGCTGCGTGGTCGAATTATTTATATTGCGTGGATGTGAAATTATTTATAACTGTGACCACTGTATGAAGAAAATACGAAAGTATAAATTATCAAATTTCGTTTACTAAATTTTCATTCGGATTTCTCTTTGTGAAATTCACCGTGTAAAACACAGGTTAGATCATAGGAATCGTGCTAGCGTTCAGGCGACACAGGGCAGCCAACCCTTGCACACATATAAATGATAATGTTAATATTACGTATGCGAGCTATGCTGCCCCCCACAGGGCCCGCTAGGCTGTCCCGTCTGAGTCCGCGGGGGTCGAATATTTAATTTGTCCAAGATCACGGGATACGTCAATATTTCAGTAGAGAAATCCGACACTCCGAGAAGACGATAGGAAACGTAGCCTGCACGTGTGAGGGTGTGTGCGTGTGTGAAACGAAATGATCACGCGTACATAAATAACATTATAGGAACAGTCTCGGCTAGGCTGTACATTCTCCTGTATAGGTTACTTTATTTTATTTTGGGAAGCAGAGTAGAGCAGTTTGTTAACCCTAGAACCGGTAATGTTAACGAAAATTGATTTTTTGGCGTGTTCAAGCATTTTTTCAAAAATTCGCCAAAAATAGTAAATAATTCGACCACGCAGCTGGACCGCTGCCATGAGTTGAGCAAATTTCCATAATTAAGTTTATATGCTTATGTTTTAGGGTTTCAACCAACAATTTGGGAAATAGGTCTACTCACGAAGGCGTTGAACAGCTGTCTGTGTGTACGCAATATATAATTCTGTGTGTAGAATTTGTTTGCGCCTAGCGACCTCGCGAGTTTGCACCACATGATTTCGAACTGGGTACTTTTACGGTATTTTACTTTTTGATCGATTTTGGGGTAACCAAGCGAGCTATAAAGTCGCGTAAAAAACAAAATGTGCAGAATAACATCCTACGCTTATATTTTTAGAAAACATCCTAAAAAAATTTTATTATCGTTGTAAAATTCTCAAAAAATAGTTACTTCCGGTCGAAAAACGTACTTCCGGTTGTTTGATTTTTTTGGCTAACGAACTCGTCCGAGCGACGTAGACAACCAACATGTGTACCAAATTTGGACCAAATCGGACTTAAAATGCGGCCGCTAGATTGCGAACACATATATACATATTTTTAATGACACTCAAAACTTGTTCTGGGGACCATGATCGGTGCTCATTTGCTACTCCCGACCTTGGGTCTTACCATAAGGGCTACTGCAATAGCTCATTTTTCCTATGAAAATTCGCTAATGAACCCCAATCCAAAAGTGTTCCATAGCTTTTTTTTTGTAGAGAAAGGCTCAAAGAATTTATATATGCCAGTAAAAAAATGATAGATGTAAAGTTTACAAAGTTATTAGCTTAAGAAACACAACATGATCAGTGACGAAATGAAAAAGTTCAACTTTAGGCCTACATAAAAAGTAGTAAACATTTTTTGTATTTTTTTTAATAAAATGTAAAAAAGTTTAAAGAAGATGCAAAGAACTCGCACGATAAAATGCGTAGCGTGACTGGATGTCCCGTCTTACCCCAGCCTACAAGTCTTTAGTAGTTATTATATTATCGCAATGATACATTGACCACAGTTTCTCCAACGGAGTGTTTAGCCTACAGCTGTAGATGTTTCATAACATCTAGGGATTGAAAATAACATTTTTTTCCAGCTACTACTTTAAGAGGTCTTTTCTGCCTCATTGATAGGGTAAGAACAACAAGAACTATACGCAGGTTTAAAGTACAGGGTGTTCCACTAAGAGGTTCAAACGTTTGATTTTGTACAGCTTGCCCATTAATGCATCGATCTTTTTGAAACTTTACACACAAGACAGTAGAGGCTTATGTTATGTGAAAATTTTAGCAGTACAACACTTGCAGAAACAAAATGTTGGAATAATGAAAAATTTATTGATTTTCTCCCTCTGTAAATAAGTATTTAAATTATACCTCACTGATTTTATTAAAAAAATAAACGGTACCAGGAACTGGCACATACTTTCTCACAAACATATTTAAATTATTAAACAGATTCACTGTGACTTGTAGGGTGGGGTAGGAGAGGTGATTTTTTATTAAAGTTGAAGATTAACTAATAAATATTATTATTATTATCTAGAGAGAAAATTATTCGATCGATTTCGAACAAATTTGCACCAAACACGTAAATTAGGTCTTTATAGATGCACGTAAAAAGGTTTTCAAAAATTAAAAAAAAAACCAAAAATCAGTTATTATTATTATTATTAGCTAAACGAGAATTTTTTAAATATGCGGTTTTTTGCATATGGTAGGGCACATTAAATAAGCCAAATTGTATCAAAATCATTAGAACCGTTTTTCTTATAAAAAAATAATAACTTATTTTTTGGGGGTTTTTTTGGCCAAAAAGGGGATTGTTTTCAAAATTTTTCAAACCCCTTTTTCGTGCATCTATACAGGCCTACTTGACATGTCTGGTGCAAATTTGGTTGAAATCGATCGAATAGTTTTCTCTCTAGCTTGTATACATACAGACAGACATTTTGTAAAAACCACTTTTTTGGACTCAGGGGGTCCCAAAACGGATATTTCCACAATAATCTCAACATCGATTTTTTTAGCGATCACTATACTTTCTCTATAGGCTACTATAGTATAGTGTGAAAGTAATAAAATTATAAAATAAAATTAAATTACTGTAGATTTTGTAAAATATTTTTACTGTCAAATTCTAATGATCTAATACATTTTGATTAGAAAACTAGGATATAACATAGTGGAAAACTTAAAACCAAAGTCTAAAATTACTCAAACTGTAATCCATCCACAGCGACACACTGGTAACAGCTCTCAACAAATGCTTAAAAAAACCCTGCTTTATCCGTAGAAGTTCCTCTTCAATTGCGTGTTTTAAATCCTCATCATTGTTGAAGCTGTGGGAATACACATGTTCGTTTAGGTAACAACATGAAAAGAAGCGACACACAGTTAAATCTGGGGATCGGCGTGGCCAATCCAAAAAATACTTCCACGACCAATCCACCGCCCATTAAGGTTGCCATTTAGTTTGCCCTTGACAGGATTTACGAAATGATGTGAAGCACCATCTTGTTGGAATATTGTTTGGTTTATTTCTGGAACCATAAAATGATTCAAGACATGTTGATTTAAAACTTGTGCGTAAATAATTCCAGACATTGTACTGTCCGAAATGTCGTAAGACAACACACCATTTACACTCACAGCGACCCAAACAGTAATGCCTTTTGATTTTAGTAGTCTCTTCAAGAATATGGGGATTGTTGCTGTGGTAATAATTACAATTTCGCATATTCGTCTGAGAAAAAATTCGAGCATGCCAATCAGGATCTAACTCTTGTCAATGATACGGGAACAAAATTCCACTCTTCTGTACGGATCATCCTCAAGTAAATTAACAGCTGCTCAACAATGAGCGTTAGAACTGCAAAGCAGTAAGATATCTGGCGCCAACTCAAGAAAGTTATTTACAGAGGGAGAAAATTAATAAATTTGTCATTATTCCACCATTTTGTTTCTGCAAGTATTGTACTGCTAAAATGTTCACAGAAAATTTTGAAAGCCTTCATTGTGGGGTGTGTAAAGTTTCAAAAAGATCGATGCATTAATGGGCAAGCTATACAAAAATCAAACGTTTCAACCTCTTCGTGGGACACCCCATATATTCAATGGTTTTTATTGGGCACTTTTCCATGCACTAAATCTTATGTTAGTAAAACATATGATAAAGCTTAATTTCAGGGGTAGTCTATTTTCAATTTAGTAGAAAATAACGTAATCAAATAAACTTATGTCTTATCAACTACTCCTGGTTGGTATTCATCAAACACACTATGAAATAAATGTAGTTTATTGTTATTTTTGTAAATAATATGTAACAGTACCACTATGTATGTATGCGATGACTTACTTAGTATTGTTTTTAGGAGTTAGTGGAATCAAGTAATGCTCCCGCTTCAAAGTTAATGTGTAACAGAAGTGTAAGCATTGGTACGCCGGTCACGAGCGCGGCTTCCTCGGATTACCGCCAGAATGCGCCCTACACCTGATACCCTTGCTAACGAGCTACTGGAAAACATTTCACTGCCATATGAATAATTTCGCAGTCACGTACACACAAGAATATCAAAGCCGGTCATTCCCTCCCCGAAACAACCCCGCGTGTATTCTTTGCAAGAACCGAGGCACAAATTTTACTATAAATGGAACTTTCCACCGTGGCACTCCCGTTCTGTCTAAGTAAATACGAAACGTTGGATTATTTTTAAATAAAACTCCGGTTTGTGGAAACCAACTGGCTATTGTGCAAATTTAACGGCAAAGAAGGCATGTTTCACATTCAAATTCTTATCAACATATGTACATTTAGGGAACTAGGGGAGACCCCTGCGTGCTCCGCACGCCAACCACCGATGGAACTTTCTAAAAACATGTTATGTTTTATCTTCTATATATATATATATATATATATATATATAAGGCAAAGACCTCACTCACTGATCATCACTAATTCTCCCACTTCCAATGAAACTAGAAACATGAAATTTGGCACGTGTATACTTTGTGATGTAAATAGGAAAACTAAAGAAATGTAATTTTGATATTCAAATTTTTAGGGGTAGTTTTGTGGGTTTAGGGGTAGTTTTGGGTTGTCATTCCCAAAAACGGTTTTGTAATGGCTTTATTTTTTGCTATAGCGGGAAAACGAAAGATCCGATCTTGAATTTGATCTTTAGTGTGGAATTCAATTATGTACAACTTTTGTATTTAACATTTTTTCCTATCTCGAACGGTTACCGAGCAAAATTAGTTTATAGTTGAAAAAAAGTACTAATTTAAGAGTTGCCATTCCCAAAAATGGTTTTGAATTATGTTCTATACATAAAAGGCATTATAAATAAAACATAACGTAAGTTTTTATAGAAATTTCCATCGAGGGTTGGCGTGCGAAGCACGCAGGGGTCTCCCCTAGTTATAAAAAAGGTGTAGGATTACTAATAACCTCAAAACTAAGATGGTACATAATGTTAAATGTTCAAATCAAATTAATTTTGAATATTTTATAACAGCAGTTATAACTATTTAATAATTGTTTCATATTTTGAAATCAGCTGTTAATATCGATTACTCTTTATCAATTACCGTATATTATCAATAAATAGGCCTACTATTAAATTATAATATGTCTTATTTATTTTTAATAAGAATGTAACATAGATTTTTCTTATTTTTAAATTCCATAACGCAAGTTTTAATTTTTTTTTCAACACACACAAACCAATAAAAACTTTCGTTATGGAATTTAAAAATAAGAAAAATCTATGCTAATACATGCAAATACATTCAAGATGTGTGTTGCTTCATCATCAGTCTAGGCCTAACTTAAAGTTATGTTTAATTTATTTTACCTGCCTTAACAGCAACAAAAATACACACATAATTTATGTTTTTGTGAACATCTTTGCCACAGTACGTTTTGAATGGTATAGATTTCATTTATCAACCGTCGTTTTTTAGTTTTTCATAATGTTGCTTATTTATTGGTATTACAGCTGTTAGACGCTATGGGTTTAACGCCCAACGGATCCTGTGAATTCGATCCGACTAAATTTACAAATATTGAAATAAAAATGTTTTTATCAATATTTAATTCTAGCCTATATTACTTAGGGATAGTGTGGCTGTTTATTAAAAAAAATTCAATTGGTTCGGTAATTCCAGAGATTACCCCCTACTTACAAACAAATTTACCTCTTTGTAATTTTAGTGTAGATAGTGCGTTGTTTTTACTTCAACAGATGGCTTTGTTCATAAAAACTTATCTTAAAAGTTAGAAATACAAATTGTTTTAAGTTGATTGTTTGGGGTGTCATTAAATATGTTATATATATATATATGTGTTCGCCCTCTAACGGCCTCATTTTACGTCCTATTTGGTAAAAGTTTGGAACAAGCTTTGGCTTTCAACGAACAAACGGACACACATCTTTTTTAAATATTTTTCGTACTATAACGAAAAATTTTGGGGGTTTTTCTAAAAAAATAAATTTATGAGATTATTCCGCAAATTTTGTTTTTACACGTTCTTATAGCTCGCTGCTCGTCTGGTTCCCGCAAATTCAATAAAAACGAAAAATACCATATAAGTACTCGGTTTAAATCGACAAAGGGGATTTTACCGTTGGACAGCGCCTATCACGAGCTGCGTCCGCTCCAAAATCCTAAGCCGCAAGGTCAAGGTGCATTTGCGAGTTTTCCCACGAAGCAGCACATGAGCCAGGGTTGGAGGATGAGGTACACACAAATTCTACTAATATATTTCATACATCGAGGCAGCTATTCAGCGTCTTACTGAGTAGATCAGTTTCCCAAATAGTCGGTTGAAATCTTAAAACATATAAACTTAATTTTGGAAATTCGCTCAACTCACCAGTTCAGCTGCGTGTTCGAATTATTTCAGTACGACTTATTAAGTAAACCAAAATAAAGTAAGAGAACGGAAGCCAGAGTTGAAGCTTCGTCCCTTGTACAACATAGTTTTGATTTTAAATCAAAAGGGATTGACCAAAGAAGAAAATATCTCAGCCTACCTTCCATGGTTTGATTCATGCACTCCCAGAATGGCACCTGAAACAGATGAAAACAAATCTTGTTAGTATAATCGGATTTATTGAACATTTGACGGCTGTTTCATCTGTCACTAAAAAAACAAAATATGCCAAAGTCTGATCCCTGAGAATTCCCGTTCACTTTGCCCTATCTTATATTAGCATTAGTAAACTTGTTTTAGGTTGGGAGTATAATGTCCCGGTTATAGTAATTGTTATCTAAGTTTAAATTGTATTATTAATAAGCTAACGTTAAACATATAGGTAAAGCCAATTATAACCTCAAAAAACCTGTGAACTTTGTTAAACTATAAGATAAGTTGGTGCAACTAGTACAGGGCGTTTTTTGAAGTACCACAAACATTTTTAATAATTTTGCTGGCGGTGAATCAGACTCTACTATATATAGTACACACGAGTATACTAACAGAGTATATAGTTTACTTGTTAATACCTCTGAAATGGACATTGTGCTTCCTCATTTCGTAAGTTGTGTTAAAATAGTTTAGTTGGTAATACCTCTGAAATGGACTTTGTAAGTTGTGTTAAAATAGTTTATTTGGTAATTCCTCTGAAATGGACATTGTGCTTCCTCATTTCATAGATTGTGTTAAAATGGTTTACTTGGCAATATCTCTGAAATGGTCATTGTGCTTTCTCATTTAGTAAGTTGTGTTGTTTTTATCGTTTCACATTTAAAATTGAAATGTAAAATAATCTAAACAAGATTGTTTATATTCATGACAGTTTTCACTTCTGTCGGCAGACCCACAACTGTTTTTTTTAAATAATTTATTTACTGTCAATAATTTTGTTAATTTGCTTAACAGTAGTATCCCTAGATAGCAAGAAGTTATGTTGCTATAAAACACGGCTACCGTAGCAACAAAGAAAAAAGCACCTATATTACTTTCTCACTATACTAGAGTATAGAGAAAGTAGACCTATAGTGATCGCAAAAAAAATCGATGTTGAGATTTTTGTGGAAACATCCGTTTTGGGACCCAATGAGTCCAAAAAAGTGGTTTTTACAAAATGTCTGTCTGTACGTCTGTCTGTATGTCAATATGTCTGTATGGCTGTATGAATACAAAGCTAGAGCAAAAACTATTCGATCGATTTCAAACAAATTTGCACCAGAAATGTCAAGTAAGCCTGTATAGATGCACGAAAAACGGTTTGGAAAATTTTTGAAAAACAATCCCCCTTTTTGGCAAAAAACCCCCAAATAATCAGTTGTTATTTTTTAATAAAAAAACGGCTCTAGCGATTTTGATAAAATTTGGCTTATTTGCAACCTTTAATGTACCCTAACCATATGGAAAAAAACCGCATCTTTCTAAAAATTCAGCTAATAATAATAATAATAAAAACTGATTTTTGGGGGTTTTTTTGTCCATAAAGGAGATTGTTTTTCAAAACCTTTTCTCGTGCAATTATACAGGCCTAATTGACCTGTATAACAATTTTATCTTATGGCAGCTAATTTTGTGTAACATGTAACATATATATTGTTTTATTATTATTATTATTTATAATAATTTACCTGATTATGTTTCTAAGTGTATTAATTTTTCGTGTGTGTTTTTACTTCCGATTAAAAAACGTGCTTTCGGTTGTTGAATTTTTTTAGGTAACAAACTCGTCCGAGGGAGTTAGAAAACCAACGTGTGCATCAAAAATAGACCAAAGCGGAAGTGAAATGTGACCGTTAGAGTGCAACACACATATATACACACGCAATAATTGACACCCTAAACGTATTCTGAGAACCATGATCGGTGCTCATTGACCACTCCCGACCTTAGGTCGCACCATAAGAGTCACTGCAATAGCTCATCTTTCCTGTGGAAATTCGCTAGTAAATAAGATTTGTTTATATTAGGCCAATATGTAAATAAAAACAACTAAAAGAAAAATGAGGAAAATATGAAACAACAAAATAACTAGTGTTTCGGTGTGCTTTAATTGAATCTTTGTGGATATCAGGCTAAAGTGAGTTTTGCTCTATAGTTTATAGGACGGGAACGCCGATCTGGCAGTAGAACCTTCGTTTCTGTTTAATTAACCATTCCTAGTTATTTGAAAGATATAAATTAAAACATTAACTCATTTGCAATCGACACCGGTCGGTATTGGAACGGAATGCGTTTAATTTGAAACTACTCCGGCAGACATCGGAATAAAGTTGTCCGAACTAAAATCTTGTCGTGAGACGCTGCGTTATAATTTAAAATGAGGAGACATGTCTAACACTACGATGCGTAGTAAATCATCCTAATGCAGTTTGCTAGCCACGGAGCATGCGCGTACATTCCACACACTGTGCAATAAGTCGTACATTTGTAACCACGCTGTAACTAGTTATGTCGAAGTTTAATTTTGTAGTATACTACATGGCGGCCAATTGATATTTTAGGTGGGGGGGGGGGGCTAGACCGGGGTATGTGGCTTAACTGCTAAGAACGTACATGTGAGCTTGACACTGAACACTATGAGAAGCGGCCGACGCACAGTGCATTGCGTGCTTCGCACGCCAACCCCCGAATTTTGAGTATTTCCAATACACAGTGCATTGCAGCTTACGCTTGAACTCTTGTAAAAAACATAATAAGTATATGTAAAATCAAACTGCACATAACATTTAAAACATATTTCAGTGCTAATCTCTCTAAAGAAAAATACCTGACTATAATTAATAATGTACATATTTTCTTTCCCTGGGAGCCGGGGAGGGAACGTGGATATGGGCGCCCATGGTATACAATATTGTAACGAGTTTTTCAATTTCATGTTTCCATATAAGGGGAAAGTTAAGTACATGTGTACAGAGTGTTCACATATTTTTAACCCCCTCATTATTTTTGTTATAGAAAATAAGTAAAACGTTTTTTTGCATGATGTGTTGCATAACAGGACACATTTGTTGACATATCTGGCCCTCTACGATTTTGGGGGACTTAGGGAAGGGGTTAACAATTTTAAACGAAAAGGTAGGTCATGTAATACACCATTGAAAGCTTATTAAAAGAGAAACAGAATAAGGTTGCAACATTTTTAACCCCCCCTTCAACACAAGAAAAATTGTTACAATAAGTATGGTAGAAGTTCTATGTGCATATAGCAATCCATTTAAATTATATCGAGGTCTATCAAGACTTATTTTACACTCTGTATATTAAAACACAAACCAAAAACAAGATGAAAAGAAGGAACACTTTTCGAGACTTTGGCTCGTTTTTTTTTAAATTCTCAAAAATGTGACGTTTTTGTCACGCTATAAAGCTCAAAAGCTTTTCAACTCTCCGCAATAAAATTACGAACATTTAGGCACCACCAGAAGTTTTCTACGACGTCTGTGAGTGTCCACAGACAGACACACGGACATACAATTTTACCCAAACGTTTTATGACTTTCCTCGAAGTTTTCGAGGTCTCTGAACACGATAAAACAATAATTTTGTTTTTTTAATTTTCACAAGATTTTAATACTTCGGCATTTTAATGCGAGCCGAAGTAACTATTGTTACTTCATTCATTAACGTTTGCGTTTTATTTTTGTGAATTTGTGTGCATAGTACTCTTTGTTTGAATGTAAAACTGCAAAACATCCAACAAACTATTACATTAATAACTCTTGCTCCTTAAGGACTATAGTAACACATAGTTTGATTTTTTAAAAGGTCATTAAATATGTGCAACTGTGTGGGCAGAATAATAAATGGCATCTGGTGATTGTAAATTGACAGTGATTAGTTTTCTGTCAGTCGAAGTATTTCTGAGGTCTTTAAAGTTCCGCAAATCCTTCTCTTAATTAAAATTCTAACATATTTACTGAAGTTTCATCATTGAGATAGTGATAAAGTGTGATTAACACACGTGACAAATTGTGTATTCCAAATGACAGACATTCTGAATTAATAGACTCAAATTGGCCAATATTAACTATTGCTTCACACGCCAACCCCCATGTTTGGAGAATTTTCAATACACAATGCATTGCGAGCTTCGCACGCCAACCCCCGTATTAGGAGTATTTTCAATACACAATGCATTGCGAGCTTCGCACGCCAACCCCCGTATTGGGAGTATTTTCAATACACAATGCATTGCGAACTTCGCACGACAACCCCCGTATTGGGAGAATTTTCAATACACAATGCATTGCGAGCTTCACACGCCAACCCCCGTTTTGGGAGTATTTTCAATACACAATGCATTGCGTGCTTCTCACGCCAACCCCCGTATTGGGAGTATTTTCAATACACAATGCATTGCGTGCTTCTCACGCCAACCCCCGTAATGGGAGTATTTTCAATACACGTGCATTGCGTGCTTCGCACGCCAACCGCCATATTGGGAGTATTTTCAATACACAATGCATTGCGTGCTTCGCACGCCAACCCCAGTATTGGGGGTATTTTCAATACAGAATGCATTGCGTGCTTTGCACGCCAACCCCCGTATTGGGAGAATTTTCAATACACAATGCATTGCGTGCTTCGCACGCCAACCAACGTCTTGAGAGTATTTTCAATACATGTGCATTGCGTGCTTCGCACGCCAACCCCCATATTGGGAGTATTTTCAATACACAATGCATTGAGTGCCTCACACGCCAATCCCCGTCTTGAGAGAATTTCCAATACACAATGCATTGCGTGCTTCGCACGTCAACCCCCGTGTTGGGGGAATTTTCAATACACAGTGCATTGCGTGCTTCGCACGCCAACCTCCGTATTGCGAGAATTATTAATACACAGTGCATTGCGTGCTTCGCACGCCAACCCCCATTAGAAAAATAATGTAATTTCTACTCATAGGCTATAAATATAAAAAATAAAAGATCAGCTCCTTGCATAGGAAATACGAAATTTGCGTAGCAGTGAACGTGTTAAATGGACTGCAACACTCTGCATACATGTAGCTTAATTTTCTCCTTATATGGAAACAATCAACATGAAATTTGTAAAACTCATTACAATATTACAATTACAATTACTCATTACAATTGAAACTTAACTAGTTGCAGCGTGGTTACGAATGTACGACTTATCGCATAGTGTGTGGAATGTACGCGCATGCTCCGTAGCTAGCAAACTGGATTAGGATGATTTACTGCGCATCGTAGTGTGAGACATGTCTCCCCATTTTAAATTATAATACCGCGTCTCACGACAAGATTTTAGTTCGGACAACTTTATTCCGATGTCTGCCGGAGTAGTTTCAAATTAAACGCATTCCGTTCCAATACCGACCGGTGTCGTTTGCAAATGAGTTAACGTTTTAATTTATATCTTTCAAATAACTAGGAATGGTTAATTAAACAGAAACGAAGGTTCTACTGCCAGATCGGCCTTCCCGTCCTATAAACTACGGATCAAAACCCACTTTAGTCAGATATCCACAAAGATTCAATTGAAGCACGCCGAAAGTAGTTATTTTTTTTTATTCATATTTTCCTCCTTTAACTTTTTACTTACTCACTATACTATATGTCTGTATGTATGTCTGTGTGTCTGTATGAATACAAAGCTAGAACGAAAACTTTTCGATCGATTTCAAACAAATTTGCACCAGACATGTCAAGTAGGCCTGTAGGTTTTGAAAATGTTTGAAAAACAACACCCATTTTGGCAAAAATCCCCCAAAAAATCAGTTAATAATTTTTTATAAAGAAACGGCTCTAACAATTTTGATAAAATTTATCTTATTTGTAGCCTTTAATGTACCCTACCATATGCAAATAACGGCATCTTTCTAAAAATTCTCGTTTAGCTAATAATAATAATAACAGATTTTTGGGGGTTTTTTGGCCATAAAGGGGGTTGTTTTTCAAAACCTTTTTTCGTGCATCTATACAGGCCTAATTTACGTGTTTGGTGCAAATTTGTTCGAAATGGATCGAATAGTTTTATCTCTAGCTAATAATAATAACATTTATTAGTTAATCTCCTAGTTTAAAATCACCTCTCCTACCCCTCCTACCCCTCCTACAATAATGAAGTCACTGTGAATCTATTTAATTAATAATTTAAATAATATGTTTGTGAGAAAGTATAATGTGCCAGTTTCTGGTACCGTTTATTAACTATACTATATAGTATAGAGAAAATATAGTGATCGCAAAAAAAATCGGTGTTGAGATTTTTGTGGAAATATATATTTTGGGACCCCCTGAGTTCAAAAAAGTGGTTTTACAAAATGTTTGTCTGTGTGTCTGTCTGTCAGTGTGTCTGTCTCTACGTCTGTATGTTTACAAAGCTAAAGAGAAAACTATTCGATCGATTTCGAACAAATTTGCACCAAACATGTCAATTATAGATGCCTGTATAGATGCACGAAAAAATGTTTTGAAAAACAACCCTCTTTTTGGCCAAAACACCCTCAAAAAATCAGTTATTATTTTCATATAAAAAAAAACCCTCTAACGATTTTGATAAAATTTGCCTTATTTGTAGCCCTTAATGATGCAAAAAACCTCATCTATCAAAAAATTCTCTTTAGCTAATAATAATAATAGCATCTGATTTTTGGGGTTCTTTTGGCCAAAAAGGGCGTTGTTTTTCAAAATTTGTCAAAACTTTTTTGGTGCGTCTATATAGGCCTAATTGACATAATTGGTACAAATTCGTTCGGAATCGATTGAATAGTTTCCTCTTTAGGTAATAATAATAATATTTATTACTTACTCTCACACTTTAATGTAGCCTACTATTCCCTCTCTTATTTTAATACAATAATTATGAAGTCACAGTCGGGGTTACTTACAGGGGTTGGCGGAAGCACGCGAAGCACGCAATGCACTGTGTATTGAAGTTCTCCCAATACGGCGTGCAAAGCACTGTGCGTCGGCCGCTTCTCATAGTGTTCAGTGTCAAGCTCACATGTGCGTCCTTAGCAGTGAACGTGTTAATAATTTAAATATATTTGTGAGAAAGTATGTGTCAGTTTTTGTTACCGTTTATTCCCTTTTGTTGTGTTTATTTAAAGATCAGAGGAAATGTTGCAGGTATATGATAATATCACAAGATTAATACTTTATCTGACCATTATGATCATCGTGACGTTTTATGGATTTGAAGTTTGGCCCAGCTGCGTAAAGAACAATGTCTGTGTTAAAATTTCATTAAAAAGGAATATAAATAATGAAATCGCTTTATTATTTTTTCTTCATTATTTGCTCAAATATAACATTTCAAAATTATAAAATGCAGGTCGTTTTTAACTCCAAATACATAAGGGTTCTATTTTTTACATAAATGTTACTAAATATAGTTTAGTTTTTCGATGACTTTGCCCCCTCAGTACTACGTGTGTTCAAAATGTTAGTAAATAAATATTGGTAATAAAATACACCAGTTGATTAAATACGTAACTAATCAGAGAGAATGATCTATACTGTAAGCTAGCATTGCTCCGGTGTTTATTGTCTGTGTGTAGTTTCGTGGAACAATAAATTACAAGAACGTAAACTGAATTAGTAAATTGTTTACATAGGGTCTGAGTTATATCTCTATGATATTTTAATCGTTTTATAAGTTTGTTATTTAGTATTTTATAGTCGAGAGAAATCTAACACGATGATTAGTGTTGCTGTTAATAAGATTTAGTATAAAATGTAAAAAAAATGTAATTAAGGTGAAACAAATATTACCCAAACTAATTTAACTTCGGTAGGCTTCTCTTTCTAACTCTCATAGTATCGAATAGACTTTGTAATGGCTTACTGCAATGTTTTTGTTTATACATTTAAATGGAAGAGAGCGTTGCACAATTTTATTTATAACTAGGGAAACCCTTGCGTGCTCCGCACGCCAACCCCTTTGGAACCTTCCACACTCATGATCATGTTATGTTTTCTTTATAATAAAGGTGTAGGATTTATAATAACCTCAAAGCTAAGGTGGTAAATAATGTTAAATGTTCAAATCAAAGTATTTCGTATATTTTATAACAGCACTTATAATAAAGGCTAAAGAACGATTAAGGCTCAGGTCTACACTTTAAAAAAACCTAACCTAAAATTTAGAAATACAAAGTTTGAAATTAAAGCTGCTAATGGAAATATTAGAACAAACAGCTGTTGTCTGTTATTTTATTCAATTGGTTGATGTGGTAATAAATGCAAATTCACGTGTTGATTTAACAGTCTAGGTCTAACCTAAGAAATGTTTCCTTCTAAATTTACAAATATTGAAATAAAAATGTTTTTATCAAAATGAATTATAGCCTATGTTACTCAGTGATAGTGAAGCTTTTTATTAGTAAAACTATTTTTTCAATCGGTACAGTAGTTCCAGAAATTACCCCCTACAAACAAACAAACTTTACCTTTTTATAATATTAGTATAGACGTATACCATTTTTGTTTTGCTTGTAAGATGTATTTTTACAGTTACCAATAACAATATCATAAACCAATTACAGAGAAAACGTTTTTAAATAGAGACAGAATATAATGTATACTAATAAATATAGACTAGCTGACCCGTGAGAAAATTTCGCAAGTAAGGAGTATTTACCTGATTTAATTCAGTTAGTTGCGTTTATTTATTTACGTTGGTTGATAAACAACAGTTTATAACGATTTATAATGCTCTATTTATTGCACGTTGGTTTAATTTGATTGAATTGCGTGATAGATTACTCTTGCATATAGAATGTAAACCATCTATAGTTGCGGACAGCCTAACTCTGAACCAGGAAAAGGTTAGGGTCTTCCGCCCAGCTGAGACTAATTAGTGACGCTTGGCTGCACTCAATGAAAACAAGTACTAGGTGCCTAATACCAAAAAATTCAGCTAAATTATTGTCCAAAATTATTAAAGTACTTGTTTTCATTGAGTGCAGCCAAGCGTTAGGGTTGGCTGGGCGGAAGACCCTAACCTTTCCCTGGTTCAGAGTTAGGCTGTCCGCAACTATAACAGCTGTCATGTTAGTTAAACAGATTGTTAATAGGTGGCGCCTTTCATTAGGAACTATATGAAGTATAATATAAAAGTTTTTAAATCAATTTTTGTACCGAAAACATTAGTGCATACATTAGTTCTATAACACATTAAACTTAATATTTTGAAGTTATATTTTTTGTCATGTGCGTATCAAATTAATCTTAATTAAACGTGAATTTCTACGCGATCTTACTACTTTATACAAAAACTAGGGGAAACCCATGCGTGCTCCGCAAGCCAACCCCGTTGGACGCAATGCATTGTGTATTGAAAATACTCCCAATACGGTTGTTGGCAATGCACTGTGCGTCGGCCCCTTCTCGTAGTGTTCAGTGTCAAGCTCACATGTGCGTCCTTAGTAGTGAACGTGTTAAAAGGGTTTAAATTCAAATCCCCTGTCCTGACTCCCCCCCCGCCCCCCAAAAAGTTTTCCTGGCTACGGCCTTGGTCGTTCGTCTTGTTTTCAAACAGAAGACAAGATTCAAACTTGACAGATGAAGTGTAAGTATCGGAGACGAAACCAGTCTGTAGATGGGGAAGGAATTAACTGAGGATCCACTGAGGAAATATTAGGGTAGAATCTATTAGGGGTTAAGCTGCGGGTAAAAAGATAAAGCGGCCGAGAATTATTTTATGTAAATCTTGCCTCTGTTTATTTAACTTTGTTCTTTCATTTATTTTACTCAAAGAATTAAACTTTAATTTATTCGCTGCGAAATCTTACGTCACTAAGTAAACCTACACAAATGTTGAGTAGAGAGATTAGGTAAACACTTTTTAGAAAACAAATTGACATTATTTAAATTAATTTTTACCAAATCTGTAATAAAATACAATATTAAATATAATATGTTGTATAACACAAGTAGAAGTAAATGCTCCTTCGTTTATTTGTATTTATTTAAAATCTAATTTATTAATAAACTAATTCGACCACGCAGGTGAACCGCTGAGAAAATTTCCAAAATTAAGTTTATAGGCCTATATTTTAGGGTTTCAACCAACAATTTGGGAAATATTTCTATTCACGACGGTGCTGAATAGCTGCAAAATGGTTCGCACGTCATTCCGAATATTGGGAGTATCTTCAACACACAAAACATTGCGTGCTTCGCACGCCAACCCCCGTATTGGGAGTATCTTCAACACACAATGCATTGGAATTGCGTGCTTCGCACGCCAACCCTACTGTATAATCCACCACATAGCTTTGAGTACTTCTATGGTATTTCACGTTTTGACCGATTTTGGGGGATCCAAGCGAGCCATAAGGTCGCGTAAAAAAACAAAATGTGCAGAATAACATCCTACATTTATATTTGTTGAAAAAACTCAAAAACAAATAATTCCTTCTCGTAGAAAAAATGTTAAAAAATCGTTACTTCCGGTCAAAGAACGTGCTTCCGATTGTTGGATTTTTTTGGCTAACGAACTCCTCCGAGCGACGTATACAACCAACATGTGTATCAAATTTGAACCAAATCGGACTTAAAATGCTGCCGCTAGAGTGCGAACACATATACATGTGTGTACAGTGACTAGATAGAGACAGTGTGGCCAAGTGAAGTCTTGTCTCCTATTGGTCAAGATGTCGGCAGCCATGTTTTTCCTAAATTCGTATCTGTTTACATTACATTCATTCACGTTCACATATTGTAAAAGCGACTTTACCGATTTTTTAACAGATATTTGTTAGTTTTTACTTTAAAATAAACGTAATAGTTATTTTAAAGCGATTTGTGTTGAAGTATGTGATATTGCACCAAATTAATAAGGAAATGACTGAAATGACAGCAGATTAGGCAACTCCCGCCACTCTACGGAATCGTTTCAGCGCGCATATTTCAGAAGTAAGTAGCCTACATACCAAAAGTCTTTTATTTACAACATTTTAAAAAGTTCATAACATAGGCTATTCCTTTTTATCAATAGAAAAGATAAATGCAATAAATATTAGTATTACGCAATTTTAAGAACTGTTTTTGGCCCAAACCTATAATTTCGTCCGTGTTAGCCCTACGTTTGTTTATAGTTTTCAAATTAAATATTGTCATCGTTATTTTTTCTTTCTTTTAGTCTTGGTGAAGGTACAATCTAAGGCAAGAATCACATTAATAAGTAGGCCTAACTGAAAAAACGAGGGAAATTAATAATGAAACCTGTTTTTCGGCTTTGAATAACTTAAACTTGAAAATCTTGAATTGCCTAACCTCAAAATCAAATAAGTGTAATTTCGATGTTAAATTGTTGTTAGAGACATTAATTTTATTATTAGCTTTCAATTGAAATATAAATAAATTAGTTAGTTAGGAAAGTTTTAATTGCTTCGCTTATTTAAAAAAATCAGATGGAAATAAATGCATTGTAAAAATCTGAAAGTGTAACTTTGAAAATATTTAATTTGTAAAATTTATTCATTGATAAAAAAGGCTAATAATTAACAACAGGATAATAATTTTGCATTTTGATTAAGGCCTATTCGTTGTTTTATTTTTCGTTTTGTTATACTTTGAATTTTTGATATTTTAATTTATTCATTAAGTTAGGAAAAATTTCAAATTTAGCTTAAAGAAAATCATTTTTAAGATTTTGCTTTTCAAACTGAATTGAAACCTAAAATCAGTTGAGAATTAAATTGAATTAAAAACAATTTCATTATGACCAGTCAAATACTTTTACAGATAGCTACAAATTATTGAAAATTTGGTTCCTTGAAAATAATACAAAACCTTAACTTTTATTCAAATAAACCGCATAAATAATGTAATTGAACTTCAAAATGTTTTTTTAACGTAGAAATGAACAAAGAAAATAATAGTGCAACTTGTTTTGATATAGCTTTATTAGTTTGTAATTAACGTCAGTAGGCTACTCAACTATCGGCATAGGCTAGTAAAAAATGTGATAGTAGGCTAGATCATTATTTTTTTATAGGTTATTTCATTTTAAACAACTTATCTGCTTTCTAACTACTTTTTAACATTTAAAAAGTTGTTTACGAGGCCTTTATGAAATCAAACAAAAGGTTTTATAAATATTTTGAAAATAAATTACATTATACTTTATGGCAGATAACATTACTTTTAGGAAAAACATGGCGCCCGCTTTCATGTGGCCACACTGTCTCTATCTAGTCACTGTACATGTGTGTGTGTATGCATATATATGATTTTTAATGACACCCCAAAACGTGTTCTGGGGAACATGATTGGTGCTCATTTGCTACTCCTGACCTTGGGTCTTACTAGGGCCACTGCAATATCTCATTTTTCCTATGGAAATTCGCTAAAAATACATAAGAACATAAACATGATTGTATAATAGTCAAATAATAATTAAAAAAACACATTTTTAGGTTAGGCCTATAGCACAAACACACTTTTATTTAATGCATTTACATTCATTACCGTAGCAACCACGTTGAGGAAATTTAGACATTAAAACAAAACAAACGAGAAAGCACTCCAATTTTACAGGTACCACCAAGGTCACAAATTTAACACAACTCACGAAATAAGGAAGCAAAATGTTCATTTCATAGGTAGTACCAAGGAAACTACTTTGATACAACTTACATAACGAGGAAGCACAATATCCATTTCATTGGTAGTGTGACGTGACTTAACCCGCAGGCTCTCCATCTTTTGAGTTTAAGCGCTTGAATTTACCACTGCATATTTTATTCCGTCGATTTCTTCTTTTTTTACGATCAGCTGTTATATTGAAATTCTGGTTTATATTAGTGCGTGTGTAAACCGATGAAGAAGAAGAAGAAGTCATCGATGAAATCGAAAACGCAAAGCGTGTAGCATGTCGTGAGTTCGTATATTTTACCTCATCCAAAAAGTACTATTAGTCAACTTTATGGTAATTTTTTAGGGGTTTGACGTATGCTGTGACATTCAAAATGGTTAAAAATAAATTTAATTCTGAAATAAAAAAAATAAAACTTACTGATCAAGGAAAGAAAGTGATTGAGATATTATTGTATAATAAGCTAAACATTTTTAGATATAGTAAAAGTAAATGTGTGCGGTAGTGGGACCCCCGTTAGGAACGAAGTTCATCACGCCTTTTCTTCAATTATTTTACCAGCCTTAAGCTACGCGCCCACTGGGTCGTCACGGACGGTCAGTACGGTCGGTACGGGATTTTTCAAAAGTTCAAAGCATTGAATTAAATGAGCATGCGCCCACTGCGTCGTCACGGCCGTCAACGGCGTTCCGCACCTTCGGCATGTCCGATAGAAAGTCTGGAGCTACGAACTGTAGGACATTTCCGTGACGGCGGATCCGCCCGACCGATCCAGTGCGCGCACACTTCGGGCGTTCGGGACGGTCGGTACGGCATTTTCAGCGTTCTACGCAGTCTGCTCTCACTGGATGACGAAAATTAGTTTCTTCCCTATACAATTCTGCTTCTATCATCAGTAATAGTGCTTCAAACTTGTCGTGAGTTATCCTGATGCACTCAAAAAACTTAAGGTCATCTTCCACAAGGTCCGGGAACAAAGTGTGAAATTCACCACAAATCAATCTTTTTCTGTTAATGTTATGAATCCAAAACCTCCTTTTTCTTATTTTAACATTCTCCTCTTCTTCTATCAAAAACGCGCTCACTACCGCAATTTCCTCCTCCACATCCATCTTTCAACAGATCGTCTCCCAAACTGACTTCTGTTTTGGCGGAAGGCGGATGGAGTACAGTGCGGAACGCCTGAACGGCGGAACGCCCGATCCAGTGCGCGCACCCCCTCTAAAAAATGCCGTGACGACCGTACCGACCGTACCGACCCAGTGGGCGCGTAGCTTTAACGGTAACATACGCATATAATTTTAATCTTTCAATTGCTGTTTATTATTATTTGTTTTTTATACAAATATTTTTACTTTTTCACTTTACTATAGTATAGAGAAAGTATAGTAATCGCAAAAAAATCGATGTTGAGATTTTTGTGGAAATATACGTTTTGGGACCCCCTGAGTTCAAAAAAGTTGTTTTTACAAAATATCTGTCTGTATGTCTGTATGTATACAAAGGTAGAGCGAAAGCTATTCGCTCGAATTCGTGTCAAGTAGGTCTGTATAGATGCACGAAAAACGGTTTTGAAAACGTTTGAAAAACAACCCTTTTTGGCAAAAAAACCCCCAAAAAATCAGTTATAACTTTTTTATTAAAAAACGGCTTTAAAGATTTTGATAAAATTTTTACCCTAAATTTTTGCCTTTAATGTACCCTACCATATGCAAAAAACCGCATCTTCTAAAAATTCTCGTTTAGCTAATAAGCTAATAATAATATTTGATTTTTGGGGTTTTTTGGCCATAAAGGGAGTTGTTTTTCAAAACTTTTCAAACCCTTTTTCGTGAATCTATACAGGCCTAATTTTTTTCTATACAGGTGTTTGGTGCAAATTTGTTCGAAATCGATCGAATAGTTTTCTCTCTAGATAATAATAATATTTATTACTTAATCTCCTACTTTAATAAATCACCTCTCCTTCCTCACCTACAATTATGAAGCCACAGTGAATCTGTTTAATAATTTAAATATGTTTGTGAGAAAGTATGTGCCAGTTCCTGGTACCGTTTATTTTTTCTGTTTCCATACGGTTGATGTTATTATAATAAAGGTGTAGAATTAATTATAACACCATAGGTAAGACGGTAAACACAGTTGAGTGTCAATTCATTGTTCAATAAACATAAAATGTTGGTTCATCAGTCTAGGCCTAACCTAAAATTATTGTAAGTATGTTAAGGCAAGTAAAATACATTAAATATACACACTATAATTTTAGGTTATCGGACAGGCAGTGCCATTTCGATTCGGTGGCAGATATTTTACTTCCCGCACAGTAGTGCCACCACAATAAAACAAACCAAGTGTCAGTAAAACCACACTTGAGCCGAGTTCAGGTCTACCACAACTCAGGTGTTATTTTATTCTTGAAACAACAAAAAGGCAGTATTGCAGGTTGGACAGCCTTGTAATACTGGAAGTCTCGATTTCACGGAGTATGATTTACACCCACGGCCGAGTAGTTTACACCGCAGATTGTATCGTGGACAGCTGGACATTTTCCTTAACCCGATGTGTAATGTTCTTCTGGATTCCAGTTTTATTTATTGTCGTAGATTAGAGTGTAAATTGTATTCAAACACTGTAGATATAAGTTACTTCTATTCGTGGAATAAAACTTGACGCGTTTATTGAAATTATGCGAGAATGAAGACGAGTATATTGGACGCACACAAATCCGAAGCCAAAATATTAATTGTATTACAATATGGGTGTTCAAATTTCAATTTATACAGGGTGGTTATAAAGTCCCTCCCTCCCCCCTTTAACTTTTGTATTTGTTAAAACAAACAAAATATCCTTTGGGGAACGGTACTGACTTAACCCAAAGTGTCTTTTGAAGCAATCGGAAATTTTGAGTGTCCCCTAAAAATGGGGGATTTTCGGGGCAACTCAAAATGTTTAAATAGGAAGTATGGTCATGTGATACATCATTTTAACTGTATATTATACAAATAATTCGACCACGCAGCTGAACCGCTGACGTGAGTTTAGCAAATTTCCAAAATTAAGTTTATAGGCCTATATTTTTATGGTTCGCACGCCATTCCGCATATTGGGAGTATCTTCAATACACAAAGCATTGCGTGCTTCGCACGCCAACCCTTGTATTGGGAGTACCTTCAACACAAAGCATTGTGTGCTTCGCACGCCAACCCCCGTATTGGGA
Source organism: Philaenus spumarius (assembly GCA_018207615.1). Taxonomy (NCBI): domain Eukaryota; kingdom Metazoa; phylum Arthropoda; class Insecta; order Hemiptera; family Aphrophoridae; genus Philaenus; species Philaenus spumarius. Next base: position 91,493 of record JAGFPH010004755.1, read on the forward strand.
GTACATCTTCAACACACAATGCATTGCGTGCTTCGCACGCCAACCCCACGGTAGAATCCACCACATGGCTTTGAACCGGGTACTTCTATGGTATTTCACGTTTTGATCGATTTTGGGGGAACCGAGCGAGCTATAAGGTCGCGTAAAAAAACAAAATATGCAGAATAACATCCTACATTTATATTTGTAGAGAAAACTCAAAAAGAAATTCATTCTCGTAGGAAAAATCTAAAAAATAGTTACTTCTGGTCGAAAAACGTGCTTCCGATTGTTGGATTTTTTTGGCTAACGAACTCGTCCGAGCGACGTAGACAACCAACGTGTGTATCAAATTTGAACCAAATTGGACTTAAATTGCGGCCGCTAGAGTGCGAACACATATATTCATATATGATTTTTAATGACACCCAAAAACGTGTTCTGGGGACCATGATCGGTGCTCATTTGCTACTCCCGACCTTGGGTCTTACCATAAGGGCCCCTGCAATAGCTCATTTTTCCTATGGGAATTCGCTAATAAGATGGATGTGAGGAAACCAGCGAAACAGAAGAAATCGTCGACGAAATAACAAACGCCAAGCATCTCGCGTATCATGATTTCGTATATTTCATCTTATCGAAAAAGTGCTAGTTGCGCTAAAGAAGTTTTCACTTAAAAAACACGATAGTTATAATAATACAAACAAAACAATATTTTCCCCTCTCCTATTTTCATAAAACGAGTCAGTTTGAGGTTCAACAGCTCAAGTTATTGTTCGACATACAATAACAATATTGAACACATTTCTAAAACAATTGGAATACATTGATCGCACCAATCTATAAAATCGTAAACGATGGACGTATCGACCCAATTCACGCCGGAAATATTTTAAATCTCTTTGAATTTACTTTTTCCAAAAACAATTTCTAAAACGGACGATCAATTAACTCGCTCCTTCAACTTGAAAACTGAGGGCGGTTAAGAGGAGGAGTTTGAGACGAACACTATAAATATGCAAAATAATTGGCCGGAATACAAAAACAGTAACCCGCGTAAAACTAGTGGCAGCATGCTAATTACGTTCAACGGCGAGAAACGAGGTTAACTCTCAGCTCTGTAGTGACGTCATGAGTTGGCTACGCGTTGGGGCTTAACATAACTTTCTATCCTGACATGTATCGTGGAAAATATAATCTACTCCTTGATTATTTGAAACAATTTGAAATAAAGAGGTTTACCAACCAACAACACAAACGGATATTTTAAAGCTTTTCTAAAGCTAAGAGGCACCTAAATGTAAGTTCAGCCCGAAATTGAATTAAAGAATTACGAAATAATGACTATGGTGAGTATTTATACCAATACTAGCTGACCCGGCAATGCTTCGCTATTGCATAATTATTTTGGTGAAATAAATGCGACAAATGATAGTGATTTAGTAACTTTGACCCCCCCCCCCCTAAGATTTCCAATTTTTTAAAACCCTTTTTTCGTGAACACTTATGGCCCTAGAGGAAGCTATATACCAAATTTCGTTCTAATCCGTTCAGTAGTTTTTGAGAAATCTTGATTTAGTAAATTTAACCCCCTAAACCCTCTAAAATTTCGAATTTTTGGAAAAAATTTCTTAGTTAGCACCTATGGCCCTAGAGGAAGCTATATACCAAATGTTATTCCAATCCGTTCGGTAGTTTTGAAGAAATCGTTTTTTAATAACTTTGACCCCCCCCCCACTAAAATTTCGAATTGTTTGAAACCCTTTCTTAGTGAGCACCTATGGTCCTAGAAGAAGCAACATACTAAATTTCATTTCAATCCGTTAGGTAGTTTATGAGAAATCGTGATGAGTGAGTCAGTGAGTGAGTGAGTGGTATTTCGCTTTTCTTCTATATATATAAAAACCAAAACCCACTGACTCACTCATCACGATTTCTCAAAAACTACCTAACGGATTGGAATGAAATTTGGTATGTAGCTTCCTCTAGGGCAATAGGTGCTCACTAAGAAAGGGTTTTAAAAAATTCGAAATTTTAGGGGGG
>JAGFPH010004756.1:0-11035 GCA_018207615.1 Philaenus spumarius
ATTTGAATGAAATTTGGGATGTAGCTTCCTCTAGGGCCATAGGTGCTAACTAAGAAAGGGTTTGCAAAAATTCCTAATTTTAGTTGGGGTTTGGGGGGATCAAAGTTATTAAATCACGATTTATTCAAAACTACCAAACGGATTGGAATGAAATTTGGTATGTAGCTTCCCCTAGGGCCATAGGTGCTCACTAAGAAAGGGTATGAAAAATTTCGAAATTTTAGGAGGGGTTTGGGGGGATCAAATTTACTAAAATCATAATTTCAGATCTTTTATTATTATGACAATAGTGCTTTTATTATTTAAGATCTATTTATATAAAAGCCAAATACCACTCACTGACTGAACACCTAAAAAGAATACAATTACGTTAAAAAGACTGAAAATACCAACCACCACGGGCAACGCTGTACGGGTCAGCTAGTCCGTAATTATAAAATTAGAAATCCTTACTGACTGATTCACAATCAACGTACAAACTATTATAGCTAGAGCCTTAAATATGGATTTTAAGGTTTGTAAATGGTAAAAATACCAGGACTTCATTTCCAGCCCAATAACGAATAACGAATAAAACAGCTGATTTTGAATCAAAATCTCAAGAATTCCAGATGTGGCCTATACCGTACCACTCACGTTTGTTGAATGCATCAACACTAATTACCATAACAACCAACAATCGCGATCGGTCCGTCGGGGAGTGCGTACCGACCGATGTAAAATATTTTAATTTTGTGATCGTGTGATCGTAAATGGGAGTAAAAGTGTTATGATGTAATAAATAACTAATGAGCTTGACTTGTGAGAAAGTAACTTTGATAAAATAAAACCTGAACACAAAATCTCACAACAAATACGTTTACTAACCTCAAACGCGTTTCAACGACAATGTCGCCATTCTCAGTGAGTTATAGTTTGGTTTCTGAGTAGCCCGTGCATCACTGAGGATGGGGAAATTTTCGTTGAAACGCGTTTGAGGTTGGTAAACGTATTTATTGTGACATTTTGTTTTCGGGTTTTATTTTATCTATGTTATGTTGTGTTATGTGTTGTTACGTATGTACTGTGTGTGTTTTATTGACAAGCTCCATGTGGAACGATTTTAATAAAAACTCAAATACTTTACATGATCTGAAGACGGACTCACGAAGCCCGAAACTGCAGTAATCTGTAAATCGACGAAAGGGTTAGTTGACGTACCGAAAATAAGGTAATTTATTTATTTATAATAGAATTTGTTTGTACCTAAGCACCCAGATTCGACTCACGCGCTGATTCGTTCCGCTTTGCGAGTTTGCACCTTGACCTTGACCTTGCGATCTCGGGTTATGGACCGCTTCGCTTCGCTCGCAGCAAATCAGACGATGCCTTCACGTGTATTTGAACCGTGTATGTTTGTAGTATTGTACGTTTTGATCGATTTTGGGGAAACCAAGCAAGCTATAATTAAGGTGGTGTAAAATTACAAAATGTGCAGAAAAAATATCCTATAAAAATTATAAAAATAAATGCATTACAAATCTAAAAAAAATAGTTACTTTGGGGGAAAAAAAAATGTTTCCGGTTCTTGGATTTTTGGGGTAGCGAACTCGTCCAAGCGACATAGACAATCACGTGTGTAATAAATTTTGACCAAATCCGACTTATAATGCGGCCGTTAAAGAGCGAATACATATTTAAATATATATATGCATTTTTAATGACACTCAAAACGTGTTCTGGGGACCGTGATCGGTGCTCGTTTACTACTCACGACCTTAGGTCTTACCATAAGGATTAATCCAATAGCTCATCTTTCCTGTGGAAATTCGCTAATAACCTTTGACAAAAAGAGATCCTTGAATTTGTATTGCACGAGTTAGTTATAAAAGTACAACCTTTTCTTACTTTCAATTATATCTATATAATAAAAATGAATTGCCGTTCCTTTGTAAGCGCATCACTTGAGAACGGCTGGACCAATTTGGCTATTTTCTGTTTTAAAATGTTCGTAATAGTCCGAACCAGATTTTTATATAAAAAAAATGTGAAAAGTTTCAAATTTGGAAAAAACTAAACAGTCTCTTTTGTATGGACTCAAGACCATAGCGCACAAAAACAGCTGTTCGTATAAAAAGCTTATCAACACTTCATGTTTGTTTACATTCATTACCATAGCAACTTTACTTATCAGCTTATTATTCTTCAAAACCTTGAGCTTTTTTAGGTTAGATTGACCAACTTAAAGCAAACAAAAACAAAAATCAAATAATGCTTACTATATTTTAATTTATTTCAAACATTGGTTGTTACATTATATTTTATATAAAACACAGCTGATTTGAATCAAAAACTGAACATATTTTTAGGTTAGGCCTACAATGAATCAAAACACGTTTATTTGCAACCAATTTGGCTGATTTAAAATCAGGTATTTACAATTCGTCACAACTATCGGTTTTGTTTTTAGATTTGGTAAAAGCAAACAAAAGGTTTACACAATCTAAATCTAAATTTGTGTAGTATATTCTTATGCGTTATAAAAACCATTTTGCAATTCGATTACTCAAGCCAATGTAATGAAATGGAATAACTATCCTTTAAATTAAATCAAGCAATAACGCAGCATTGCTGGGTCCACTAGTCTAAAGTAAACATAAATAAGTGCTACATAATAAATACAAAATTATTCGACCTAATTATACAAGTTGTAGTTAATATAAAGGTCAACGGTGCGTTCAGGCTTACTCGGAGCTTTTTTCAGAAACAAATACATATTTAACTACGGTAAATATAAAACTCTACTTCCTTGAAGGGGTTGAAAAAGTTTCAAATACAGTATTTGCCTTTATGATAGATATGGAGTTGTAATTCTAAATGTAAAAATGTTTATTCCTAAAAACAATTTGTAGAACAAAATTTTAAATTTTTTTATAAAATAAACATTATTTTAAAAATATTGATAATGTGTCGTTTCAACGTAAAATTGTAATCAAACGTAGTTGAGTTTGGTATACAAGTTTATAGCCTAGGCAGCAGGGAGTTGAAAATGAAGTTACCTGGGAAAAATGCGGGAGAGATGAAACTTGGTAATATAGTACATTTTGACATCCTAAAAGTTGCGACCTTCATCACTTTAAGCTTACGCCGCCATCTTGGAGAATGGTGGCAAAGTTCAAGATTTTTTTTGAAATAGCTTCAGTTGGGTGCGTCTTAGAAAAAAACGTTTCTCAAAAATTATAGAAAATTTAATTTTCTAAAACATTTTTTCAAAAATTGTTCTGTGAAATAAACAGTTTTTGATTTAAGACCCATCTTGTGTTGTGTTTTTATAAAAGCTGTATGAATGCGCTACTATCACCTGAAATTGATGAATTGTTTATTATATTATTGAACTATTATTTCTATCGTTTGTATTGTAATAATAATAGTATAAATAAAATTTTTATTATTTTTAATTGTACTAGCTTCCACACAATCCGTGAGGTAAAGATAATGGGACTTTTCTTTACTGTGGTTTTATTTATAAAAATTGCATGAATCACCTGCCTTATTATCACCTGAAATTGAATTTATTATAAATTTGTTGTATTATTATTATTGTTTTTAATGTTTTTCAATACTAACTGTTATTTATAAATGAGAATATTATGTTAATTTACATTCTTACAATTGCGTACAAACTTGTTTTTGTAATAGTATATCTTAATAATAGTAATTAAAATTTTTATTATATTATTGAACTATAATTGCACAAAATGTGCAGCAGTGGCGGATCCAGGGGGAGGAACTGGGGAAACGTTCCACCCCCAAACCTATAAAAAAAATGAAGGAAATAGCAAGCCAGGTGTACATTTTGATGGCAAATATCTTAGGCACATATTACAATAAAATTACGAATAAAAGTCACAAATATTGAATTGCGAACAACCCGATAATATGAACTCAAGTCCTTGTTTTATCAGTCTGTACTAATATTATATGCTGAAGCGAAGCGGTAAAACGGCCAGACGACGACGAGGCGCGAGTAAGGGTCTACTAGCCAACACTAGCCAGCCTTAGACTATGGTTCTCGGAACTATGCATCAACAATCCGTCTAGTAGGCATAATTTTTTGAATTTGATAATCTGTATTATTCTTTTTACAAAATTGAGAATATAAGCATAATTAATTATGTTATCTTAAAAAAATATTTTCAAAGATGTAGAGATAAAGAGAATTTATTGCAGTACAATAATGCAGTGTTGCTTTCAGAATTACAATTTATTCGATTTTTTAATACAGGTCTTTGATATTTTCGTTTTTAACTCACGACCCGCTTTCAACGTCATAACTTGGGAATTTAACGCCTGGTTTTCGGCGTTATCAACGCGGCGCTAACAGCGCCCGTATAACATGGCCCTTAAGGCACTTGAAGTAGCGGACAAGAACTACCATGGTTCAGAAAAGGTTGGTTTGATTGGCTGTCTTATATATACACCACGATATAGCCTACCTATTGAACCCAACCAAGTTATTGGGGGATTCGAATAATCAGGAGAAAACCAAATACTTTCTCTACAGCGTTAGAACTAGTACACTCAATATAAATTGAACTTCAAATGTTATTTTAAGCTAAAATGTCACCTTTTCATTTATAATTAGTATCAAGCTTGTTTCTTTGAAGTCAAAATTGTAAAATGTTTCTATTAGTAGTCTACATTTTAAACATCTGAAGTTCTGTTCAAATAATTAAAAGGTTTACTATTCAACTATTATACAAAAGCTGAATAGTTAGATTTAATAATTTTTGTAAAAAAACATAAAATACTGACGGAAAATCTTAACATGAAAATGCTCCCAAATTAGTTATTTTTACTTTGACAATTTCAAATTATATATAATCTACCCCCCTCCACCCCCAGAAAGTTCCCCTCCCAAAATGATGCCCAGCATCCGCCACTGATGTGCAGACCATTATATAATATACTTTTAAAATATCGACATTTTAACATATACGGGTCTACTTTATTTTAAATTAGTTGAGTTTTATTGTACAAAATTGGTTGGGATTGCCTTTTCATAAATGGACTTCATGTGTTTTGTAAAATATTATTTCTTATTGGCCCACCAGTGTTCGCTTTGCTCACCTACCCAAGCGTCGACTCGCGGAGAAGTAAATGAACGCAGAACACACGATTGGACAATTTGAAATGATTCACTGAAATGATGTTTGATTAGGACAGAGGCTCTTGGATCGGGGTATGGTGGCGGGAGTGCGGTATCCTAGATACTAAAGCATACTCTGGATTTTTGTGTGAATGACAGGATTTCTGTATACAACAGAGCGATATCAACCGACCAGAACACATTGTTGGCTTTTTTAAAATATTTACCGATTCTAAATCTGCCAAAAGTAGGTTGATATTTTAATAAATGTACATGTTTAAAAGAAATGCGAGTTGGTTCAGTATATGTTAAACATAAACATTTTTTAAGGTTTTGATCTAAATGAGCTGTTTTATTTACAATACACAGATGTTTGAATTGTAATACATTAGGCCTTATTGTTTGAGTTTGCTATAATTTTGTTAACCTAACCCAAAAAGGTTGTTTGTGAAAAATAATGAACAGATTCTAAATTTGCTAAGTTGGTTGCTATAGTAGTGCATGTAATGCACTCAACAAACGTGCTGCTAAGCTTTTGATCAGAATCAGCTGTTTTGTCTGTGATTGGGTTAAAGGTAAATCTCCGTATTTTCACAATTTTTACGCTTTAAAATTATAATTTTGGAAAATTATTTCTTAGCGTGCCTCTATAACCCCATTAGAAAATATCTTATATTTTTCAAATTTGTATCTTAAGTAGTTTTTGCTCTACGTTGAGGCTACGTCATTTAGTCACTTATTATAAAGCCGCTTATATGTACAGACTAGCTGACCTGATCCGGTTTTGCCAGGATGGACAAATCAAAGTTAAATGTATATTAACAAAAAATATATTATACCGTCAATAAATATATTACACTATGTTCTTCTTATGGGGATTTTTTGTAACTTTGACCCCCCCCCCAAACTTCCCCTAATTTCGAATTTTTTTAAACGCCTATCTTAGCGAGCACCCTGGGCCCTAGAGCAAGCTATATAATAAATTTCATTCCAATCCGTTCAGTGGGTTTTTAGTAACTTTGACCCTCCCCAAACTTCCCCTAGTGTCGAATTTTTTTGAACTCCTATCTTAGTGAGCACCTAGAGCCCTAGAGGAAGCTATATACAAAATTTCATTCCAATCCGTTCAGTTGGTTTTTAGTAACTTTGACCCTCCCAAACCCACGTATAAATTCGAATTTTTTAAACCCTTTCTTAGCGAGCACCTAGGGCGCTAGAGGAAGCTATAAACTAAATTTCATTCCAATCCGTTCAGTGGCTGTTTTAGTAACTTTGACCCCCCAAACCACCCAAAAATTTCGAATTTTTTAAACCCTTTCTTAGTGAGCACATATTGCCCTAGAGGAAGCTACATAGCAAATTTCATTCCAATCCGTTCGGTGTTATTTTTTAGTAACTTTGACCCCCCCCAAACCTCCAATAAAATTTAGCATTTTTGAAAACCTTTCTTAGCGATCACCTATGACCCTAGGGAAAGCTACATACCAAAGTTCATTCCAATCCGTTTAATGATTTTGGAGAAATCGTGATTTAGTAACTTTGACCCCCCCTAAGATTTCACATTGTTTTAAATCCTTTCTTATCAGCACCTACGGCCCTAGAGGAAGCTACATACCAAATTACATTCCAATCCGTTCAGTAGTTTGAGAGAAATCGTGATTTAGTAACTTTGACCCCCAAAACCCCCTAAAATTTCGAATTTTTTACAACCCTTTCTTAGTGAGCACCTATGGCCCTAGAGGAAGCTACATACCGAATTTCGTTCTAATCCGTTCAGTAGTTTTTGAAAAATTGTGATCAGTGAGTCAGGTGGATTTGGCTTTTATATATAGATTAAATTAGTAAAACAAAACAAGCGAAGATATCGCAGTTTTTAACTTCACACGTTATACAGCGTGATGAAATTTATGTTAAAAACTCTCCCACAATTTTAATTTAATTTGACAGGTTGCGTCATAACACAACAAGTTTGAAATGAAAATTATCTCTGAAACCATTTAACGGCGAGACGTATTATAGGCAAAACACCGCCTCTAACAGCTACTTAACAGGTCACGGTTGGTCGGGCCTAATAGACGGTCAGGTGTGTTGAAAGAAGACCCACCTTGCATGTTTGTTCTGAGGCACGCTTTGATGTCGGTTTTTGAATATATTACACGGACCAACTCCTCGGTGGCATTCAGTATAAGTCAAATCTGTTCGGACGGTTTTCTGTTAACAGTTTCGGAATTTGGTATACACGTCTGTAAACTTGTTTGTACAATTAATTACGTAGTTTTGTTCGCCCAAATCTTGTCCCAAATTTCACCAGGATATTTTATAGGTGAAAATAATTGACCGAGCGAAGCGAGGTCTCCGTTTTTACTCGACCGTTCGGCATTTCTTCTGTGTGTCTGTGTGTCTGTCTCACGATTACGGCCAAACGCCTTGACCGATTTTGATGATTTTTTGCATGAATGTTCCTTATTAGTAGGCCGAGCCATGTATATATACGGTTTTTTCCATTTTTCATTTTTATAACCCCTTTAATAAAATAAAAATAGCGGCCGGTCCGTTTCTCTCAGTGTAAGTTTTTTTCCAAAGCCAGTATGTGGTTTAACCCTAATTCGAATTTGAAAACTAATAGCATTTTCCTGGTAGCAAATTTGATTTTAAACAAAATTGTATTTTTGATTTTTCAAAAGTGTTCCATAACTTTTTTGTAGATAAAGGTTTAAAGAATTCAAATATGCCAGTAAAAAAATTATTGAAGAAAAATTAAGAAAGTTATTAGCTCAAGAAACAATCACGTTCAGTAACGAAAGGAAAATGTTTAACTTTAGGCCTACATAAAAAGTAGTACAAATTATTGTAATTTTGTTCATAAATGTAAAAAAGTTTCATAATTTAGTTCTAAATAGAATTGTATAAAAATATTTATCAATTTCAAATTTCTTATTTTGAAAACCCCAGTTTTTTTGTTCCTACTACAAGACTGCTAACAAAACTAGGCCTGTTTTGAATAGTAATTTAGGAATATATCATTTGCCCAAAAATTACATATTATTATAAGAAAGTGTAGAGGATAAATCAAAGAATTGAACTGTATACCTGTAAATTATCATTGTAAATTTCATAAAAGTGTTTGTTTGACTTAGCTTTACTTGAATTACAAAATGAGATGAAACAAATGAAACCTCGCGGCGATAAAGGACGTACAAAAAATGACCGTTGGACACCGTGGGAAGTGTTGGTACGGGTTAAGATCACTATCACGACGTGATATTTTTAGCTATCTTACGCATTATTAACCTAAATAAAACACAATGCCTCTAAAAGAAAATCTTTAGCAGTTAAAGCTCAAGAAAAGAAATAAAAACGAGAACTAGAAATCCCGGAATCGCGGGAATTGTAAATAATGTTTCACTGGCTAAACCTTGTGCTTACTTCCTTACTGGCACACAATTTTTAACCTAAGCTCAAAACCACATTTATTTTTTATTTCAACGAGCGAGGTCTACTGTTCACAGAACTACTAGTAAAAACAGTTTCATTAAACATGGGTCAGGAATTGCTTGGTTTTCAAACTATAAACCGTTTTATTTTACTAAATACTTAATATCTTTGGAAAGAGAAAAGATATTGTCCTCAAATTTGGTGTGCATATTTGGTCCTTAACCTTTTACCAGCGTATAGAGACCAATAACGTTCTTTTGTATTCTTTAAAAATGCCGGCGATTTAAAATTTTTAATGTAACAAATCTCTAAAACCACTAACTTTAAAAAAAAGTTTTAGAAAACAAATAAAGTTAATTTCTAACTACAAACAACATGTTTTTCTAATAACCCGGAGATAGGGGGAAAATAAAAATTCTTCATTAAGGCTGGAAGATATGTTGCCAACAAGGGTACGTAACGTTCACCATTAAGAATCTAAGACTTTACTTCTACAATCAATTCAATTTTTGTGTTAGAGACAATTACCAAGAAATTATGTGTTTCGTTTTTAGCCCATAAATCGGTTATCTTTTGAGCTAGGGGAAAATAAAAAAAAAAATTAAAATTAACGTTTTCTGTTTCCTAAAATTGTTTTGCAAAATTTAGCGGTTTTAGAGATAATTAATTGTCAATAAACATTTTAAATGGCGGCCAATGTCTGGTTTTCTGTACAAGCGTAACAAATTTGTACATCATATTTGAGGTCAATGTCTTTTCTATTTCCAATGATTAGGTGTTTACTAAAAAAAAAATCAAAACGGCAGATAATTTAAAAACAAACCATTTCTAGACCCTATAACGATTTTTTCACGATACTAAAACGATATGAGCTGCTTTCTCACCTTGTGTACCAGCTGTGAAAGTTTGTACCATGTTATGTTTCTATTTATAACCTGAAATGAGGAAGCACAATGTCTATTTCAGAGGTATTATAAAGTAAATTATTTTAACACAACTTACGGAATGAGGGAGCACAATGTCCATTTCAGAGGTATTACCAAGTAGACTATTTTTACACAACTTACGGAATGAGAAGGCACAATGTCCATTTTAGAGGTATTACCAAGTAAACTATTTCAACACAACTTACGGAACGAGAAGGCACAATGTCCATTTCAGACGTATTAAAAAGTAAACTATTTTAACAGAACTTACGGAATGAGGAAGCACAATGTCCATTACAGAGGTATTACTAGGTAAACTATGTTAACACAACTTACGGAATGAGGAAGCACAATGTCCATTTCATATGTATTAAAAAGTGTACTATTTTAACACAAATTACGGAATGAGGAAGCACAATGTCCATTACAGAGGTATTAAAAAGTAAACTATGTTAACACAACTTAAGGAATGAGGAAGCACAATGTCCATTACAGAGGTATTACCAAGTAAACTATTTCAACTCAACTTACGGAATGAGGAAGCACAATGTCCGTTTCAGAGGTATTACCAAGTAAACTATTGTAAAACAACTTACGGAATGAGGAAGCACAATTGCCATTTCAGAGGTATTACCAAGTAAACTATTTCAACACAGCTTACGAAATGAGGAAGCACAATGTCCATTTCAGAGGTATTACCATGAAAACTATTTCAACACAACTTACGGAATGAGGAAACACAATGCCCATTTCAGAGGTATTACCAAGTAAACTATTTTAACACAACTTACGGAATGAGGAAGCACAATTTCCACTTCAGAGGTATTACAAAGTAAACTATTTTAACACAACTTACGAAATGAGGAAGCACAATGTCCATTTCACAGGTATTACCAAGTAAACTATATACTCTGCTATATACACATGTCTACTATATATAGTAGAGCGTGACGGAAAATGCGTGACGGAATATAGCGTGACGGTAAAATCCGATTCACCGCCAGCAAACTGTTTAAATTTTTTGGACGCTGTGTGCCTGTAGAAGTTTTCAGTTCAAAAATGTTATTGTTATTGTTGTTATTGTATCGTTTAATGTAAAAATGGTATGGCATGAAACCTCTATCACTAACCACAATTAAAATAGTGTTGAATTAATTACCACGTTACAAATTACTTCCATTGTCGTTCTCGGTTAGACGCAGTAGGAGATATAACAGTTGGTCTAGGTCAGCACTAACAGCTGTTCATCGCTAACCCTACCTCTCAACACAACATAACTTAATGATTTATCACTTCCTGACCTAACCCTTTTCGTAGTACTTAATCCTAACCCATGGTAAAACATACTGTTGACAATGACAAGTAGTGTCTTCTGAAAATAAAGCTATCGAGTTCAAACAAGTTCTTTCTCCTTTTATTTAATTTAAATTTGGGTTGGCGAGCGAAGCACGCAATGCAGTGTGTATTGAAGATACTTCCAATACGAGGGTTGGCGTGCGAAGCACGCAATGCTTTGTGTGTTAAGGGTAGTCCCAATACGGGGGTT